>PVLC010010586.1:0-49904 GCA_004027655.1 Graphiurus murinus | reverse complement strand
GGAATTAAGAAAAGTATCTTAAATGAATGGGCTCCATTAAAATAAGAAGACATTTTAATTTTGCTCTGCTGGCCAGGCTGAGGTGCCACAGGCAGATCATACATCGTTGGTGACAGTGTCAAATGGTCACAACGCCTTTGGAAGCAGTTTGGCAATACGTATTAGGACTTTACCGTCTTCATACTCTTTTATTCAATAATCCCACTTATAATTTAGCCGAAAGTAACAATTCTAAATATGGCGGTGAGGGAGGAGGGCATGAGGGAGGAGGAGAACTCATCTCCATAAGGATGTAGGGCACAACATTATTTATAATTTAGGGAAAGTAAAAATAATTTAAGTATTAAACAGTGTGGGAAAAGTTGAACAAACTCTTGTGCAATCTTGGAGACTTATAATTAAGTGTGTGTGTGTGTGTGTGTGTGTGTGTGTGTGTGTGTGTGTGTTCAACATAGGCAACAAGGAAATTAAATGAGAAACATATTCTGAAGGAAAGTAGATTTTTGTGTTGGGGTCAGTCATAGAACTTCAGATGGTTGTCTCTATTTTTTGATTTCTAACTCTAAATCGCTTACAGTACTTACATTTAAAATAGATATGATATATTTAGGAGATAGAGGAGGGAGAGAGGAAGAGAGAGAGAGAGAGAGAGAGAGAGAGAGAGAGAGAGAGAGAGAGAGAGAGAAGATAGAAAGCTGACCTACAGCAAACCAAAATCCATCATTTTCTTGGATATTTTAGAAATTTATAGGACACAATGTCAAACAAGAGAAAGTGCGGCCCGGGTGAGTTGCCCGCGTCTCACATTTTTAGAAGCGTTTGTTTTATATAACCTTTCTTCGGGACAGGGGAATGCTCACCCTGTCGAAAAACGTTCCACTTCTTCTTCAGGCCAGTCTATTTATTACACACTGAGCTGCACATGGGTTAAATGCTTAAGGGACTATATTTTAGGGTCACTTAGGAATTTTAAATAATTCCTGTGTTTATTTCATTTCCCCTCTGAGTATTTTTTCATGTGTTTGAAATATGAGGGAAGTTTGGGCATGAGGAATAATTACCATGGCTTTGGAAGCGCTGAGTGTGGACACAGGAGCTCCTGTTGGGTCTGCTCACACCCGAGTGTCCTCCGCAGGACCCTTCGCCCTGGGCACCTTGGGGTGCTCGGAAGCCCTTGGCCCACCCAGGACTGCAGGACCTGGAGGGTGTGCTTTCCTCATGATAGGAAGGCCCGTGTGTGTGACTGGGATTGCCATGGGGTTGAGACCAACCATCTCATCAAATGCACTCATACAGAGCGTGCGGTGTGCTCATTTTATTAAAGGTAATTGTCTCCGTTGACATTATATATCCACTATAGATACGCAAAATAAGCAGATTGAACTGAACTAAAGATTTATGGTCAGTAGTCAGGTTTAAGGTGTGACAAACTACTACGTATTTCAGTTTTTCAAAATACCTAGATTATGAAACTATAAATGTAAACTCAAAAATACTTGAGAGAGAGATTGCCTAAAATTAGAAATCAACCAAAACAAAATTATCTTTTCAAACTCTCTATAATATATATCATGTATATTACACATAAATACATGTTATGCATATATAATATATTAAATATACATTACATAAACATATACATTATAACATTATATGTATTACACTTATTGGACCATATATATGTATTATATATATATATCACTTATATATGTATTATATATAAAACATATATATTAGAATAATAATTGAGAGAATATGTAAAAAATATTATATTTCTGTACATTCAAGTATTTAGAAATGTAAACAAATATGACCCTAGAAATAAGTCCAAGTCACAAAGACAGAACACTTAACAACATTTCCATGAACTATTTGCATATGAGGGAAGATCTGGTTTATTCCAGCTGTGTACAATGATCTGTGGTTCTTGCTTTGATTACCTGAAATATAGCTATTGCTTAGCACTGCAGCATTGCATTTAAATTTTGTTGAGGGTCAAATATATAAAAACATAGCAAAATAATATTATGATGTGTACTAAGCTTATACATCAAGTCATAACCTCCAACATCTTACGTTTGAAGCTAAACCTGCCCCTTTTTTTTCAGACTGTTTTTGGTTGTTCTTTGCATATTATTTTTTGGGGGGAAATCAAGACTGAAGGACTCAATAATCATGGCTAAAGTCATCTATTTAAATGCTATAATATATATATATCATGTATATTACATGTAAATATATGTTATACATATATAATATATTAAATATACATTACATAAACATATACAAGGTACCTGGTGGGCTCTGTGCTGGACACTGGGGTGCAGAAGATTACAGCATGAGCAAGACGGGGTACACGGCTTCAGTTCTCTGGACTTGAGCACCTGCCGGTTCCTTTCGGTCTGGTTCTCCTTCTCTGAGGAGCAGGGGTTTTCCAGGCTATCTGCGTGTCTCGCACTCTGCTGAGGCACTCCAGCCACAGAGGTGACAGGAGAGCCCTGCTGCCCTCTGTCCCTAGCTGTCATTAGTCACCTCTGCCTGCAGTGTTGTGAAACAGGCAGGGTGGTAGAGCTGCAGTTTGACAGGGTGCAAATGCTCTGGAGATCCACTTTAGAGCAAGGTGAATGCACCGGACACTGCTGTGCTCTGCATCTGTACACGGTTAAGATGGCAGATTTGATGTTATGTAGGGTTTGTTACTACAATTTTGTAAATACTGGAGAAATTTTGAATTTACAAAACAACACATTTACCATTTTTTCCTCCACATTTCTCCCTTCTAATTGGAGAGTCTCATGCCTCGCCCCTTAAATGTGGACTAGACATGGTGGCCATGCTTAATGAGCAGAATGTGGGGGGAGTGATGCTGTGTCCCTTCCAAGGACTGGTGACTGAGAATATCTCTGCCTGTTTCCCTGGCTCTGGAGTCCCCCATTCTATTCTGAGGGATGCTCAAGCCCCTTATAAAGAATGGCCTAGTATTTGCAAATATCCTATGCACATCCTGCCGTACACCTTGAATCCTCTCTAGATGGCTTACAATACCCGACACCATGCAGGTGCCATGTGAATAGTTGTTGCACTGGATTTCTTAGAGAATAATGACAAGAAAAAAGTTTATATTCACTATGGTACTTTGTGGTCCTAGACACATGGTTTTTTTTCAAATATTTCCATCGGCATTTGGTAAAATCCACAGATGAGGGAACAGCAGGTATAGAGGACTGACCGTACAAGGAACGCAAAAAGATAAGGAGGAGCAAAATGAGCAGCCACCAGGGCTGATGACACGATGGTGACCATGTAGATCCTGCGTGGTGGCTTCTTCTATGCAAGGGAAAGATCTTCAGATTGAAAAGGGTGCAATGGAAATTATTCAGAGAGATCTGAACCTCCATGTGGGAGCAGACACTTAAAAAGTGAACTCCAAAATGCTGTAAATGACACCAGCTGCGTCTCCTTTCCAGACTGTGTAGGGACGAGGGTCTTGGGAGGAGGGACGGTCCCTGCCTCCTCCATCCCCAGGATGCCGATTGTTGCTGGGGACCTGGTGCTCTGGCCTGTGCACACTCGAGGGGAGCAGGTGCTTCTGCATTCTCACCTCGGATCGGTGGATGTGAACATTATCCTGAAGGATAAGGGCCTCAGAAAGTCCCACACCAGGAGCCTGTTCAGTCAAGGGTCCTCTGTCTCGACTCCTCTTTCTTGGGATCACTTCCCAAATAAGCTGCCTACCTGAGCCTTCATGTCAGGTTCTGCCTTTAGGAGAATCCAGATGGCGGCAGGAACCCCACTGGAAAGGGAGCGTGCAGGAACATGAGCCTTAGTGGCCTGCGTCAAAGCCCGACCTCTTCCCAGCTGACTCTGCGTCTATCTTTGAGTCAGTGTGGCCTGCATCTGCCAGATCAGGAGGCAGAGGAACCACCGGCCTTAGCACCATCTTGAATGGGAAGCTCGCAAGCATTACTAGAGACACAGATTGGAGCTCTCCTGAGGCAGGCAGGGTCCGGTGGGCGCTTGGCTCCTCTGTAGCAAGGAATGTAATAGAAGGAAAACTTCCTAAACACCTGCTGGAGACCTGTGAAATACACTTACTGTTTCTTAAAACTGGCAAAGTTAAGAGCCTGAGAAATGTAGCGTATCTGACCTTTACATCCTAATATCCTTGGGGACACGGTAGAAAAATAAAGTCTGGATCCTCATTTTATTAAGGTAAGTGGTTTGAGCAGCCGAATGCATTTAAGGCTGCCCTCTTCAGTATTGATAAAGAGACCCTTGTCAATCTAGAGGGAGATTTTCACACCAGTGTTAGCTCTGTCTTGAATATCATTTCCACCCATTTTTATCAATGTTTATTCCAAAATTTCTCTTAGGTTGCTGAATGCTAAGAACGAGGGTGTAAATAAAAATAGCCTATCACCAGCTTCAGATAAAGTGAAGAAACTGGAAGACCAGGAAGAAAAAGGAATACAATTAATACTTATTGAGAATCTCCTAATTGCCCTGGGGCTGTGCGAAGCAGACACACATCACTTCACTGAGTCCTCATAGTGGTGAGCAGGTGAAGACCCTGGAGCCTGGAGGTCCACACAGCTAGGAGATGGAAGCATAGCCGTCCTGGCTGAGCCCCGGTGGTCCAGAGTGGATCCTCTTCTGTGGCGCAGTATCTCAAAGAGTGCCTCACCAGGGGTCCTGTATAAGCTGCCTGGGATTTCCCAACTTACTAGACCCAAATACCAAGGGTTAGAGAACAAGAGGAAGAGGGAACCTGGCCATAGGCTTGCCTGAACAGCTCCTTCCAGCCCTGGATCTGGGACCTTGGCTCACCCTGAAACATGCACTCCTCAGTGCTGCCTCTGGGCAGCGGGCTTCAGGCGGTGTTTAGATCCCCGAGTTTGTCAAGGAATACCCAAGTGATCATGGCACTCAGGCAACCTCAATCCCATATTTAATCTTTCCTAAAATTGGCCCTGGGGATGCAGGCTCCTCTTTTCTTTCTTCTATATCACAACCATCTCTCTTCAACAGAAATAAGGCACATCTTCCTTTGGTAATTTGGTGTGAAGCTGAGCCCCACACGGGGGATAGTAGAAAAACCCGCATCAATGTTGAGGGAGCAAATGCTTCAGTGAGAGGGTGCCAATGATCCGGTCTCAGCCTCCCAATTACTGGGATTACAAGCATGCGCCACCACATCCAGCTCATTTCTAACTATTAAAGGATAGTTTATATAGTTCTTAAATGGATGATGGAGTATTTCAAATCACTGGGATGTAAGATTCTGTAAATCCATTAAAAGGGTGATAGAATTATTTTATTATAACATGTAAGTACATATAATAATTGGAAAGCTATACCTGTTTGCATCTTGCATATGCTGAAGGCATTTGGATGTTGAATTTTAAATATTTCAGAGGGTAGCTTGTTTTGCCAAGTTTTGTGGCTGTTTTACAGTAAAAGAGACAACCCAGTCCAGTCGGGGACCACCTCCCTGGAGTATTGAGCGTTCACAGCCCGTGGGACTCAAAGTGCTGAGGTGACAATGCACATCCGCAGATAGCATGTCAGGAAGCCGGAGATGTAAAATGGGCTCATGAGACCTGGAGGCAGGTCTCTGAGCCATGAGGAAATGGACTCGTGCTTGGAATCCAGGTTCTGACATTCAGTTGGATGAACTGGCGAAAAATGAAGAGCGGCCCCAGAAAAACGAAAGTTTGATGTTCTTAGCGTAGAGGGCAGAGATGTAAACTGAGTTATGTCAAACGTAAAAGCTTAAAGTTAGGACTGTCCCAACAGAATTAGAATAGTGTCTTGAAGAAGTTAGAGAAAAGGGCATTTCACACTTTCACATCTTACATTTAAGAAACAAAAAATTAAAATACTACAGTTCATCAACATTAGGTACATACACACACACACACACACACACACACACACACACACACACACACAGAGTTTTCATTCAAGTTGTAGAAGAGGACATCATGAACTGTCTAAATTCCCAACATGCTGGAACACAAGGCTTTCCTCCTCCTTCTCATTTACTTGTCCTAATCAGAGTGCCAAGGTCCAACCCACCGGAAATGAAATTTTCTTGATTAGAAGAATTTCAGCCACAATTCCAATATTTTAGTGATTCAGTTTTAACCTGAATACCTACTAGGGATGCTGAAAAAGCCTTTTTATGACCTAGGTATAAATCGAAGGCTCTGCAATTCCAGAAACACAAACTTTTTGCACACCAAAAAGCCTATATGTCTTTCGTGAAATGGGCAGGATGCATACAGAAAGAGGCTGTGTTTCCACACCTGAATTATCCTCACTTTTAGGCCAGTAGAGAAAGCAAGGTTTTTCTATTTACACATTTAGATCAAAATATTATTTCAACACATCCTGGAGAGACTCGTTTTGATATTAATTATAGCTACCATCATCATGCAGGTAGAGAGAAGGAACAAATCTGGCCCTGAATTTTCAAGTGCCAAATTGCTATCACAAAAAAAAAAAAAATGAGGCATGAAATGGATCCTAATAAATCAAGGGTGACAGTATATGTAAAATATCTGTCTGAAATATATTCCTATTGGTAAGCTATGAATCTAGAAATTGGCTCTTAACTTCCAGGGCACAGCTCCTGAGATAGCTCAACAGAAGTAATACCTAATAACTTTCCCTCTCTGAATATTAGCTCCGAAATACAGATGTTCGAGTCCAAATTACGTTGCAAGTCAGTATAAAACTGCAATGAAGGATGCTAAGCCTGTCTTATACTGTGAGTCTTTTAATCCTCCTTCACTCGTGTGTGTGTGTGTGTGTGTTTGCACGTGTGTGTGTTTGCAGGTGTGTGTTTGCACGCGTGTGTGCTGCTCCTGTGTGCTGTGTTTCAGAATAGACCTGTAAGCTCTGGCCTGGCTGGAAGAAGTCCGACTAGAGATCTGAAACTCATAAAGTTCTTGTTACCGACCCTTCTCTCCAAAGGAATCAAATCTGACTCTTCCTTGGGTGAAAATAATAAGTGTCTATTACACATGACAGAAAAATAATACGGCTTTCTGGGTGCACTATTTTGACTGGGGAAAATACACTTTGCCCTGGTTTTAAAGATAGATTTTTCCATAGCAGAGAAAATAAAACTGATTTAGATGAAAGTGTCAGGAAGCCTGAGCACGAGCTCCATATTGATCCGACCAAGACGTGTGAGCGCAGGTGAAATTCAGTCCAGAAAACAGTCTGGAAGGAAGGACGAGCACTCAATGAATTCAGCCTCCGTCAGAAATCCCGGTCCCCCTGTTGACTGAAAAATGGTTAGGCGTGGTTTCAGAGGCCCGGCATTTCAAGGATTTTGCTTCTTCGATGGAGTATCCAGTTCTGAACTTCTTCAGAAAATGACTGCCTTTTTGGGTTTGTCCAAAGATTGTCTCGTCCATGGTGGGTGATCAACAGCTGATTCTATCTGTCCACTCCCTGCCTTCCTTTCCTTGCCATTTCCCAAGCCTCTTTATGACACATAAACAGTTTAGAATCCACATCAATAGAGATCCCCTGGTTGTGAGTAAGGCACTGGTCTAGTTTCCTAGTTATAGTCTAAGCAGAGAATGCTGAGTCAGCCCACAAGCAATGAGTTCTAAAGATGTCCAGCGAGGACTGGATGAGGAACAGAAGACCATCTCCCCGACCCTGGTGATCTTAGGCTGGCCAGGGGATCAAGTTATTTGGAGACATGATATTTGTATATGCTTATGGGACAGAGAATGGTACTTTAACCTATGCATACAGCACGTAATAATCAAATCAGAGTAATAAGCATTTTCATCTCTTACATCATTAATCATTTGTATGTGTTGGGAAATTTTTAGCCCTTTTTTTTTCCTAGTCATTTTGAAATATATCACAGATTGTTTTAACTAATAGTTACTTTGGCCTTGCTAAAGAAGAGCCAGAGGTGATTCTTGCTTTCTCAACCTATCATTCAGCTAGTCCATTATTCATATATAAAAATGTTACTGCATCTTGCATGTTGATTTTATCTCCTGCAACTTAATCAAATCCATTTATAAGTTCTAACAATTATTTATGAAGTGCTTAGGTTTCTCTGAATATATAACCATGTCATCTACAAACATGAATAACTTAACTTTCTCCTTTTTAATTTGGATGCCCTTTATTTCTTTCTCTTGCCTAATTATATTGCCAAAGAATGGTATACTATGGCTATACGAAATAAGAGTGATAAAAGTGGACATCCTGGTCTTGTTCCCAGTCTTAAATGTTTATGACTTTTATAATTCAGTGTGATATTGACTGTGGGTTTTTTATATATAGACTGTAGTATTTCTAGGTATGATCCTTTTATACCTAATTTCTTGAGAGTTTTTAATGATGAAGTGATATTGAAATTTATTGAATCTTTTGTATGCATCTATTGAAATAATTGTATGGTTTTTGTCCTTCATTTTGCTGATATGTTTTGTCACACATTTATTGGTTTGCATATACTTGTGTTCTAGTATGTAATTGCTTCTAGTAGTTTTTATGATCCTTTGTATCTCTGATAAAGTCTCTGATCTTACCTGACCATGGTGCATGATCTTTTTAATGTGCTGTTGAATTTGGTTTGGTAGTAATTTATTGGGAATTTTTGCATCTGTGTTTATCGGTAATATGGGTCTATAGTTTTCTTTTTTGTTTTGTTTTGTTATATGACTTTGTCTGGTTCTTGAATAAGGATAATGTTGGCCTTATAGAAAGAGGCTTGCACGGTTCTTTCCATTTTGACTTTTTTTAATAGTTTAAGAATAACTTGAATTAGTTCCTCACATATTTTATAGAATTCAACAATAAACCCATCAATTCCTGAACATTTTTAATGGGAGATTTTAAATTAATGCTTCAATCTCATTATTAGTCTATTTAGATTTTCTATTTCTTCTTGATTTAATTTTGGCTGGTGGAATGTGTTCAGGAATTTATTCACTTCTAAGTTTTCCATTTCTAGCATGTAATTGCTCCTAGTAGTTTTTATGATCCTTTGTATCTCTGATAAAGTCTCTGATTTTACCTATTTGGGTATTCTTTATTTTTTCTTAGTCTAGATAAAGGTTTGTCAACTTCTTTATCCTTTCAAAAAAAAATTCCTGGTTTCATTGATGTTTGCATTAACTTTTGGTTTCAATTTTATTTACTTCGAATATTTATTATTTCTTTCCTTTTACTAACTTTGGTTTGGATTGTTCTTGCCTTTCTAAGTCTTTGAGGTGCATTGTTAGGTTGTTTATTTGAGATCTTTCTCTTTATATATTTTGATGTATGTCTTTATTTCTATAAACTTCCCTTTCAGTATTGCTTTTGCTTTGTCCCACAGACATTGGTATGTTGTATTGTCATTTCTAGGAGTTTCCACAGATGTTTTGATTTCCCTTTTAACTTCTTGCATTACTCATGGGCCATTTAGAAGCATGCTATTCAATTTCCAGGTATCTGTAAAGTTTCTATTCTTCTTGTTGTTGATTTGTAGTTTTATTCCATTGTGGTCTGAGAAAATACATCATATAATTTCAACTTTTAAAAATTTATTGAGATATGATTTGCAGCATAACATATGATTTGTCCTGAAGAATATGTCACTTGCTGATGAGGAAAATGTGCATTCTGATGCCCTTCCATGAAACGTTCTATAAATGTCTGTTCGGTCCATTTTTTTTTTTTTTTTTTTTTACAGTGGGGTTCAATTCAGATGTTTTTTTTTTTGTTGTTGTTGTTGTTGATTTTTCTGTCTGAATGGTTTGTCCATGGAGAAGACTGGAGTGTTGAAGTTCCCCATCACTATTGTGCCAGGGTTTATCTCTCCCTTTAAATCTAATATTTGCTTTATGTATTCGAGTGGTCCTGTGTTGAGTGAGTATATATTTATACTTATTATACCTTATAGCTGAATTGATACTTTTATCAGTATATAATGACTTTCTTTGTCTCCTTCTTACATTTTTTTAATTTAATGTCTGCTTTTTCTGAGATGAGTATAGTTACTTTGCTCATTTAGTTTCTATTTGCATGACACATCTTTTTCTAATCCATCACTTTTAGTCATGTGCATCTTTACCAATGAAGTGAGTTTCTTTTAGGCAGTATATAGCTGAGTCTTTTTTTTTTTTTTTTAATCCATTGAGTCAGTCGGTGTTTTCGGAGAATTTAATCTATTTACATTCAAGGTTATTGTTGATAAGTGTGAACTTCCTCTTGTCATTTTGTTAATTGTATTCCACTTGCTTTTTATATTTTTGTTCCTTTCTTCCTCCTTTGCTATGTATGTTTTTATTTGGTGGTTTTCTGTCAAGTTAGGATTTGATTCTCTCCTGGCCTGGTGACCTTCATAAGCTACTCTGGCTTTAGGTCCCCATTTATGAATTGAGGGGTGGTCAGCCCTAATCTATGCAAGTCACAGGTGGTAGGTGATTCATTTGAGAGTACACATAAGTGCATTTCAATAATATAAATCATCTCAGAAGAGAATTACAATTAAATATTTCCCTTCTATTCTACTTTGTTTACACATTTTCATTTTAGAAAAGTGAGGTGATTTGATCCTATGGTCAATTCTTAATTATTCATGGTTACAGAATATATGTCACACATAGATAGTGCTTTTCATTCAACAAGTTTAACTTTATGTCTCTCAAAAGGAATTACAAAGGTCTGTAGAAAGATGCATTTAATCAAGAATTTTCTGTGGCTAGAAAGAAACACCTCAAAAACGTGTGGAATGCCAGATGTTGTTCAGTAGCATTTTAATCTGATTTTCTGCCAAGCACAAAGATTCATGCGAAAGTATTATTCTGACTTCTATTCATATATATTTCCATGTATAAAGACTTCCTCCAAATTTAAGTTTTCCTAATTCCTATTTTTCGAATAAAGCTAGACGGTAATCCTTTGTGTGAAGTGTGAAGAATGTGTCTATCTTTATTGTATTTCAGTTTTCCACTGCTCTCCATCAATACTAGAAACTATTCTCAGGAGGTGCCTGTTTGTGTGTGAGAGTGTGTGTGTGTGTGTGTGTGTGTGTGTGTGTGTGTGTGTGTGTGTGTTTAATAGCAATGTAAAACTGTGGGAAGAAGCCAAGGGAGATTAATAGGGTATAGAATTTCTAATAACAACAGAAGAAAATAGGAAAATAATTACTAGAATATATAAATAAGATGCTTCATGCTTATTATTTTGAATTTGTTGAATCCATAATTTGTGTCTTTAATAAACTTCAGCATTTTCTCCAAAGTGCACCCCAGTTTTCTTTATATCTGCATAATGGAGAGACTCATTATGAAATATAATTATGCTATATAAACAAATTTCAAATCAAGTTAAGAAATTATTTATGAGCATGCAACACTGAAAAATATTTCAACAAGAGCAAGTCCTAAAGATTTGTCTAATCCTACTTGATCCTTCTTGTTTCCATTGCTATCTCTAAATAGAACAATGAATATTGTATTTTCAAATCTTGTGCTGAGGCCTAGATAAAATCCTTCAGAGAGGAATCACGTGTAGTCTAGACTTTCAGCTGTCACAAAATATGGAAATGTCAGCTAAGCATGTGATTACAATATTGACTGCTATTCTAATTTTATTAGAAGTTGAATATATTTTTGTTAACAAAGGCTTATTAAACAAGTTTTGTGCATTACTGTCAATTATTTTCAAACATCAAATTCCGAATAAATGCATTTCCACTTATGCTATACATGTAATTCTTTTCCCTCTTCTATGGTGTTGTGTATGAACAAACAAAAGTTAAAAAAGAAATGCAAGTGAATTGAAACTACATTGAAGGTAGTTCCTGGTAATCAAGATAGCAGAGACTACTTACATGTGACTATGTCTACACATTTTCCACAAACTTTACCAAGTAGCAAATGAACAAACAAGCCCACATAAATCTCGTGCATTCTGCAAAATAAAAAAGAGAGAGAATAGTAATGACTTGTAATTAACATAGAAAGCAAACATCAAGAGCCAGCAACACAGTTCTTTAACTTCTACCATGCATCTTTCCTAGGAGAAGTGATGGAGACCTTGGAAAATCTGCACAGGAAGGAACAAAAGGTACCGGGATCAGTTATCCTCAGAAATAGAAAGTTCCCTGCTAGCATGAAAATACTGAGAAAAAAAAAAACTTATAGACAAGAATGCTGATGAGAGGAATAAGCTGAATGATGAGCATGAGACTAGCGAAGGTATTCGAGGTGGAAAGAGAGACTTGGAGACTGGGTGATGGGAAAGAAGAGGAGCAAGGGGAAGTGTGGGGCTCTTCAAGACAAAATAAATCAAAGCATGGACTCCTTCCCCCAATGAAGTCTTGCACTGAAGAAACTGTACTGCACATGGGATGGGCACACGCTTGTCAATCATCCCAAGCCACCGAGAGCAGGATGGGAGGATGAGGAATGTCATCTATAACGTGTCCCTGTGAAGAAAACAAAGGCTTTGATTGAAATATGTTGACTCATGAAAATCCTCAACCTCTTTGCCTCAAATAACCACAAAATAGAAACGATGGAAGAAAAAAAAACCCTAAACTGAATTAAATGTCATAAAACAAGGATTTGGGGGTATGAAAAGTCTCCAAGAAGTAGAAATATTGTTTTCTTAAAAAAAATCAAAAAGAAGTAAAACAGGAGTTGGTCAAACTTGGAAAAGAAATTTTTAAAAAAGACAAACATCATTTCAGAAATAACTATGTTTTATAGTACCTCCAGAAGAACATACTTGAGTAAAAATTTAACAAGAGGCATCCAGGAAAAGAAAAATGGAAAACCTAGAGTGGGAGAATGAGATATAAGAGATGATGAGGAGGAGGAGGGGGAGGAGGAGAGGGAGGAGGAGGGGGAGGAGGAGGGGGAGGAGGAGGAGAAGGAGCACTTACAGACAAAGTGGGTAGCGTGGAAGACAAAAGACACAACAATCCCCAGCACCATAAAAAAATAAAAGTTGAAAAAAAAAATAGAACTGGGAGTGGTGGTACATGTTTGTAATCCAAGTACTTGGGAGATGGAGACAGGATGATCACAGGTTCGAGGACAGCCTCAGCAAGTAGTGAGACTCTCAGCAACTTAGTGAGACTCTGTTTCAAAATAAAAACAAAAATAGGGCTGAGTGTGTAGCTCAGAGGTAGAATGCCCCAGGGTTCAATCCCCAATAACACAAACAAAAGAAATTATAATCCATTTAAACTTTCTGAAAAGAAAAGAAAATTTGGTTACATAGTGAAGAGTTCCTGGATTCCTGGCAGAACTGACTCCAAATAATAAATTCTGAGACATATTTAAAGAAAACAATTAGATCTTAAAGGGAAACAAGACATTCAAAGACTGAAAAATAAAAAGATCAAATTACTTACAAGTATCCCCAAAGAATTCAACTAGCATTAGGTCTCTAAAGAGCCACATGCAAAGTAAAGTGGAATGGAAAAGCACTGTCAAGAATCCCAAGGGAAGGATGGTAAGCAGAGACCTGATTTCCAGTCACACTGTCCTTCTAGAATCACACCACAGGAAAACCTGTGCAGGAGTGCCAGATCTCAGGGAAATCTGTGCCTGGTAGCCTTTATTGGGAAATTTACTATATAAAATGTATTTTCCTTATTAAAGAAAGATATGGAAACCACCAGCAAAAGTGCCAAGTGTGAGCATTTAACTGTAGACCTAGGACTAAAACAAAGGTGGAAAAAGAATATCTACATATTATGTCTTCTGCCTCAGTAGAAATAATGAAAGTTAAAAACAAGGTCATAGGAAGAGGGAAAGAGAAAAGAGAATCAGCTCGAATTTAATGGTATAGGCACTAAGCGGTAGTCAAGGATACCAAATGGAATAATCAGAGAGCGTGCAAACAAAAAAGCATGAGACTTATTAAAGCAAGCACCTGAATAAAAAGACTCTCCCTAAATACCAAAAGAAAAGAGCAATGAAAACACGTCCCATGGAGGCAGAATCATAGCAAGTGTTATATAACTTGTACCTCATGGAATTATGCATGTTATAGCTACAACATGTAATATGACAAGGAAAGCAAACATATCAGTGATTTTAGTGAGAGAATTCAACTCGCCTCTTTAAAGAAAAGATTTTTAACTTGGTGTGGTGTGGTGGCAGATGCCTATAATCCCAGACTTGGGAGGCTGAAACAGGAAGATTGCAGGCTCGAGACCAGCCTCAGCAACTTAACAACGCAGTCAAGAACTTTGCTAGACTGTTTCAAATAAAAATGGCTGAGGTATAGCTTAGAGGTAGAACGGCCCTGGGTTCAATCCCTAGCACAAAGAAGAAAACAATGAAGGAAAGGGGGAGGGAGGAGGAAATGGTGTTTAATTTTGGTCACAAAGCAAGACCCAACCTCATGATACATGTGAAAAACATACTTACAAGCTCATCCAGAGCCCGAAATGACAGGACTGACCCAAGAGACTAAGCAAGTGGAGAAAATGAGAAATCAGGGCTTGCATTCCTTTTTTTTTTTAGAAAAAAGTAGAATATGAGCTAAACAAAATGAAATATGACAAAGAAGGATACTTTTGAGTGTTAAAAACCACTACTAAGCTGGGCGTGGTGGTGCACGCTTGTAATCTCAGTACTTGGGAGGCTGAGACAGGAGGATTGCAGGTTTGCAGCCAGCCTCAGCTACTTAGTGAGGCCCTCTGCAACTTAGTGAGACCCTGTTTCCAAATAAAGAATAAACTAGATCTGGGGGTGTAGCTCAGAGGTAGAATGCCCCTGAGTTCAGTCCCCAGTACCGCCCCCCATGCACACAAATGACTAATAGTGAAGGCATAAAAATATGAAAACCTGAGTCCCAAAGTAAATAAAGAAAGAAAGAAAGCATCTACTTCCACTTTTATAAATATATGCGTTAGCAGATATGAAGAAATATCAAAAGAAACATGCCAATAACAGGAGACCTTGAATTATTACACAATACAGGTCATATATATGTATAAAATATGTAAACAACATACACAGGTGAAGTGCATCCTTTACGCACGTCTGTAGCAATCGATGTAAGCACAATCTAACTTTATACAATAAAGTAGAGAATAACTCTTCTCATGTGCATGGGAACTATCTGGATTGCAGACTGGAAGCTGGAGCTTCCTTCCACCCCGCCCCTGCCCAGCTCAGTTCCTTTGTGGGGCCCCGAACCTTGGTGTGACTGTTTTTGGAGACAGATTCTATTGGAAGCCATGTCCAGTGGGGTCTAATCGTGGAGTTTTGATGCAAACATTTAGTGCCTTGTAGGAAGACACCAACTAGCGAGCATGCACGGAGGGCAGGTTATGTAAGGAGAGAGAGATATCAGAACAACCTCAGTCCTCAGCTTGACCCAGTTGACCTCTACAGAGCACAGCCAGCACAAAACACACCTCCCTCCACGTGAGGATGGAATGCTCTCCACCATGCACCCTGCGCTGGGAAATCAAGCAACTTTTGATCAACTTCAATGGACTGAAATCACACCAAATGTGTCCTATGATCACAACAGAGTGAAACCCAAAACTGATACCTGAAGCATAAGAATGAAAACCTCTGGAGTTGACAAAGAAGCACTGCGCTTGGGTGTGGCCCGTTCTTAAGGAGGAAGTTCTCTTGGAAATTGGAAAACAGTTTGAAATAAACAGCAATGAAAAAGCAACATATGCCAATCCGTGGACTATAGCTATAACTTGTAGAATGGAAAGTTAGTTATAAATTCACATGATAGGGGGAAAAGGATTAATCAAGCCAATTACATAAACTTTCGTTTGAAGAAACTAGAAAAAGTACGGCATGCTAATTCCAAAGAAAGTCAAGGAACATAAATCATAAAGATTAGGGGGAAAAATCAGTAAAATAGAAATCAAATACACAACAGAGAATATCAACAAAGGCGAAAGTTGCCACTTTGAAAAGATTAATAAAATTGATAAACTTCTGACAAGTTTGCTCAGGATAAAAGAAGAGAGAAAATCTAATTTTTTCAATAGCAGAAATGAAAAAGATGTCACTACGGATGCCACAGATGTTTAAATGATAATAAAGGGATTTATATATAAATTTATGCCAACACATTTGGCAACTTCTTTGATGTACACTAATTTTCTTGAAAAAAAATAAGACCTACCAAAATTGACAAAAGAACAAAAGTAAAACTGAAACAACCCTGTATCTAATATAGAAATCAGGTTTCATAATTTAAAAGATTCCCCCCAAAGAAGGGCAAATGTGGGTCAGATGGCTTGACCGGTGAAATCGTCCAAGCACCTACAGAGGAAAAACATTATTTTTACACAAACTCTTTTAATCTGGTACAGATTTGAAACTTCCTAATACGAGAGCAGTATTGGTACCAGGATGGACTAATTGCACAATGGAATAGAATCGAGAGTCCAAAAACAAGTTCACATACCCGTGCTACCATGACCAGTAGATGGTGTTCTGTCAATTGGTTAGTCATTGTCTTAGTTCAGTTGTGCTGCCGTAACAAAATGCTTGAGACTGGGTAATTTATTATCGAAGCGGGAGCCAGTCGTCTATGTCGGACAAGCTTGGAGGGAGAAAGTGTGGCTTGAGAAAAACAAAGTCAAAAGTTACTTAAGAAAGAGAAAAACAAGGGATAGATTCAGGAGGGCTGACAGTAGATACTGCTGCCGAGTTAATTCAGCTCAACCCTTACATACTTTTTTGAGAGCATCAGAGTATACATCAAGGTTAAGCTTTCTCACAATGGTTACATCTATGAAAAAAATCATCTCTAGGTCCAAGGTTCAAAGAACAAAGATTCACATAGTTTTTACTGTAACAGTTTGAATAAACATCTTGAGACAAAACAATACTCTTGCCCTTGGTCAGTAATCAGCACATGTTATAAGAATCTGCATTTTTGCAGAAACAGACTTCTATGTGCTTGAGAGTCTGCAAAAGCAGACCTTGAGCAATGTCGGTCCCCAACAATTTATAACAACAGAATCTTGCTTCCTCAAAGTCCTGGGGTGTGGGGAGTCCACGGTCAATGTGCCAGCACTGGTGTCTGGCGACCGGGCTCTCGGCCTCCAAGATGGCGCCTTGATGCCCAGCGCTGGGTGCAGACTCAGTTACAACAGCCGTTACTCAATTCCTCAATTCGCTGGGGCTCTGCCCACATGTTTTAACCATACCCCAAAGGCCAGACCTCTGAATATAACTGCGTGGCATTTGAATTTCAACACATGAATTTTAGAGTGGACAAACATTCAGATCCTGGTACCCGCATCAAAAAAATGGGCCATGTCTCGCCCTATATGTGAAATGAGTTTAAGATGTGTCACAGGGCTGGGCTGTGGCTCAGTGGTACGGCATTTGCCTAACGCCTGCAAGACCCAGGATTTCCTCACCACCAGTGTGAAAGGGAACCACGGCCTTTATTTATATACTTTGAAGACACATTTAGATATATGGCATCTATTATAACTGTATGATACATTATAACTACTACATATTATTTTGAACATTTAGAATCTACGTGTTTAATTGATATGTTCAACATGGAATTTTTATCTTGAATATGCAAAGAGCGCCTACAAATTGAAAAGGAAAAGATATCCTAATTTTTTAAAAAATGAGAGGAAGGTATATACAGGTATCTCATAAAGGAGGAGGTGTCAATGCATCACAAGGCTGTTCATCACCATTAGCCATGAGGGAATCATTATTCATAAGAGCCCAAACCAGAAACAACTTAGCTGTCCACCAGGAGTAAAAGAGGTATATAAATTGTGGTATAGTCATACAGTGGAATACCACACAGCAATGAAAAAGAATGACTTATGACTCAGGCAGCGATGTGGATGGATTTCATGAATGTAATTTGGAGATAAAGAAGTCAGACAGTTCAAAACCAGAAGTTCAAATCCAGACCAAACCAGTCTAGGTGGAAGCTGAGTGGTAATTCCCTTTGAAAGAATAGTAATGGGGAGGGCACTTGAGGGAGTATTGGGGGATATTATAGATGTCCTATATACTATTCTGGATCTTAGTTACATGTAAAAAAATTATACTGAGCTATACACTTAACATGTACAGAATTACACCTAAATAACATGTAGGTTTTTTAAAAGGCAAAAGAAGAGACTTTATGAATTAAAGGGAAAAAATGAAGTCAAAATAAAGACATTTTCAGACAAAAACCGAGAGATTTATCACCAACAGAACTGCACTGTAAAAAATACCAAAGGGATTTCTCTGGGCTGAAGGAAAAAGACAAGGGATGGGGCAAAGACCTCCAGAAAGGAAAGCAGGGCTTCCGAAAGGGTGGACATGCAGGTAGATGGAACCTGCTTAAAGCAGCATTCCGGATAAGTCTTGTGACATTTGCAGCGTCCATGGAATGAACAGGACGACAGCCAACACACACAGACAGGGTGGGGCAGGAGGACAGGGAGCTCCAGAGACCAGAAAGTCCTGGCTCACAGGGATTGCAGTGAGGGGATCAGAGTGTGCTGTGAGCTTTGCTGTCTTATAAAACAACAGAGAATGCGTGGCTAGAAATCTAATGGTGGAGAAAACATTCAAAGCCAATGCGTTAAGACACAAAAGTCTCCGTGCAGTGTGCAGGGTTAGGAAGGCAAGCTGAAGCGTGTTCTGAGGAGCTTCTGAAGAGCACAATCGCCCTGTAACTTTGGACTTGCTCCATGTCTTACTTTACAAGGAGGGTGAGATTCATTTTGTTCAAAAGACCGAAGTTCAATGCCTGGATAAATAACCATCCGAACTGAAATCTGGATTCCACAGTCATGCTTGAGAAAGCAGGGCAGACCAGGACGATGAGCCTGCCTGTGACGCTCCTGTCCTTGTGTCCTCCTGGTCTAGTTGATGGCAGCCCAGCCGTGCCATGGTGGTGTAAGGACTCCTCTGGGCTAAAAGCAACCAAGGAGGAGCAGGGGATGCCATAAAAATCTCCTGCCTCTGGCTATTTGCCCCCAAACAGGACGTCAATTTGTAGAGGTGTCTCTCTTCCTCCCTTCTACCCAGGAATGAAGAAGTCAAAGTCGATCACTTACCAGATACCTCAGAGCCTCATCAGCCTGGAGATGGCACCAGAGGAAGCCACACACCAGCCTTTCTACCTCGTCTTTATCTACCGTGCATTTCCCCCACTGATGACCTCCTTTCCTTGGGGAGGCGGGGGTGAAGATTCGGTATAAGTCGAAGCTCTAGGCCACCTCTTTGGGGTCTACACATTTTTCCCTGGGTGAAATACACATGTTGATAAACTTGTTTTTCTCTTGATGATCTGGCTTTTGTTACAGGAGTCCTAAATAAGAACTATGAAGGGCAGAGGGAAATAAATTACTTTTGCCTCCCAGAAGTAAGAAGCCTGCCTGAGGGCCAGGAAGTAGCAGAGGCAGCAGGCAGCCAGCCCACCCTCCCGTCTGAGTGGGGCCGACTGAGTCGGCTGGAGTGACGCTAGGCGGGCAAGCGTGGGTGGGAGTAATCTCTCCACCAGTGGGGAGCAGTTCCCGGGCACACAGGGGTGAGCCAGCATGAGCTGCAGCCCAGGGCAGGCACGGCCAGCGGGGGACAGAGCTCCAGGCAGGACCAGGACTAGAGAAGCCACCAAATAAAAGACCAGCCAGCCCCCAACACACCCTGGACTCAATGACAGCAGAAGCTATCACTGCCGTGTGCAATGCTAGAGCATGATTTATACATCAGGGGCAGAAAACAGGGCAGTTTCAGCCTGTTGAGTCTCAAATACATTTCCAAGTGAAAAGGGGTGGATTTCCATCCGGATACAGCAGGGACTTGGGGTCGGCCTGTGTTTCTCTCTGTGGTGGCTGCCACTTGCAGGTCCTTAAGGTGCTTTGTGGTTTCTGGTTATTTCACTTTTGAAATTTTTGTTTCAGCTAAAATAACTCCAATCCCTCCGGTGGGATGCCTGCACACCCAGCTGTATTTCACAATGCGGCTGCTGACTTTCCCAGGGACTGCTCTTTGACGAATTGCTCCGGGTTCCAGGGTTACTGAAATGATTCCTCAGGCGGAGGTGGCAGGAGCGCGGTGTAATGGGAAGAGGAGGGACACCTGTCGCCACATGGGTGTGTGTCTGTCTTTCCCTCTGACACAAACGTGCTGGGCGGTGTGGGGCCGAGCCCTCAGCCCCTCCCGCGTCGGTGTCCTCTTCCGTAGAAAGAAGTCACAATCAAATCTATGCGATGGGTCAATGTGAGAGGACCTATAAAAATGGGGAAACGACATGACTATGCTTCTTGGAACTTGAGACACTCTAATAATGTGACATTATTGTAGTCCTTAATCATCTTAGTCGTGCTTCGAAATGTACTGGCCGGTATATTAATATTTCATTCTATCTAAGAGCTGAAATAATCTTCAAGCTACACAGAAACATCCAAAGCTGGTATCAAAGGATAAAATTGCAACAATTAGTTTAGCCCTCTTAATAGACTTCATTTAATACTTCATTCCATAAAATAGAATAAGGGTTATGATGGGCTGAGCAGAAGTTGGTTTTGTAGACAGAGGAAGGCTGAAGAATGAGAAGTCTATGCATAAGAGGATTGGTTAGTTCAAGGCCACTGTCCTTGTTAGGCAGGGAAAGAGAGACAGAAGAATAGAAAAATTACTAATTGGTCAACACCAGGGTGTGTGTGTGTGTGTGTGTGTGTGTGTGTGTGTGTGTGTATGTGTATGTGTATTACTGGGAATTGAACCCAGGGGATTCTACCGCCAAGCTACACCCCCAGCCCTATTTTTTATTCTTTATTTTGAAACAGGGTCTCACTAAGTTGCAGAGGACCTCTCTAAGTAGCTGAGGCTGGCCAAGAACCCGATCCTCCGGTCTCAGCCTCTCAAGTACTAGGATTACAAGCATGCACCACCACGCCCGGCTCGGAACTTTATCTCGATGCCAATTGAAAATGGCCTGTTTGGGAAATTAGGCTGTACCTCTCTTTCCTGATTGCCCTGAAGGTCAAATAACAATTTCAGTTTGGTGATGTGGAGCATTAGTCTGGGTGGCTCCATTTTTACTTCGGTCTGGTTTCTTGGGGACCAGCGCAGGAGCTTAGTCCAATACAATGGCAAATAATGAATTTGCACTGGTTGAAAGATACCCCGTGTCTAGCCTTGCAGGGCTAGCCTCTTTTAAAAGAATCCTGCAGAGATTTGCTTGATTTGTCAAATGATGAGCCTGGGGACTGGAAAAGACTTGCTAGGGTATGAGTAAGCATGGAACCATGTAAGAACATGGCGGCGGCCTCGCTTGTAAATTCAGGTCAATCAGCTCAGAATCAACTGATAAGGGGAAATTTCCCATATTCCATAAAGTTAGTTACAAGGATGGAGGAGAGGAGACATGTGTGAGGTTAATCTGTTAACAAACTACTAGTGGAAAACAGAAGACCATTTAAAACCTTAGCTCAACACCCATCATGACCCTCCTTCTTTTACAACCCCAAAAGATCCAGGAGCAATAATTATTTCTCTCTGTGGGCTGCCCTCCTATCCAGAAGCTTTCGTTTTATGTTATCACACTCATCTTAAGCAGCATAGGTTCAGTGAAAATAACGTCTGGCTTCCTTCTCCAAAATTTCATTACAAAAAATAAAAAAGCTCTTACCTCTGGTCCATTGGATATACTTCCAACTGCTACCTAGTGCTGCTGCCAGTGGTTGTGAGACCTTGTTCCAGGACCTGGTCCTTTTTCTGACTTGTACCTGTCATGGTTTAATAAACCCTGTTATTTCAAAGATTCCTTGGCCTCAAGGGTTTTGCTTTAACTGTATGGCTAGGCAAGGCAGAAATTCAAGCCCTGCTCATAATCGTTTAAATTTGACTTTTAATTTTATCCCAAATATAAAAAAGCAAGAAGAAGCTGGGTGTGGTGGGGCAGACCTGTAATCTCAGTACTTGGGAAGCCGAGACAGGAGGATCACAGGTTCAAGGCCAGCCTTGCAACTTAGCAAGACTCTGTTTTAAAATAAAAATAAAAATATGGCTGGGGGTATATCTTGGAGGTAGAATGTGCACACACACACGCGTGCGCGTGCACACACACACACACACACACACATACACCTAAATAAAATAGAAGAATTAATATCCTGTTTAGGATATTAGGAATTTGCTAATTTGCTTGAAAAGAAAGATGCTATACTACACTTTGAAAATGGATGTAGGAGATGGGCATGGTGGTACATGTCTGTAATCCCAGTACTTGGGAGACTGAGACAAGAGAATTGCAAGTTCAAAGCCAGCCTCTGCAAGTTAGTGAGACCATGTTTCAAAGTAAAAAAGAAATTCAAAAAGGGCTGGTGGTGCAGCTTAGTGGAAGAGGACCCCTGGGTTTTATCCTGAGTACTGAAAAAAAATGAATATAGGAGAAATCAAAAGTAACACATTCAATGAAAATGAAAGAGAATCCATTGTAGCCTCAGCAGCTGAGGCATGCTTCTCCTGAAGAGGTCACTCGTTTGAAACATGAAGTATAGCTTACCCAAGATCCTGGCTTGTTAGAATCTTCCGAAAGCAGGAAGCAGGATTTATACACTTTCCTTCTTTTATCATCTGATGGCCAGAATACAAATCATATTCTGGGATGATCTTCAGGTGCCTTGACCATACAGAGGGCCACGTGAGTTTCTGCAAGCAAAGAAGACTCTGCATTTCTCCCTTCTTTCCACACAGAACGCAGGGTACGGCACTGTAGCTGCCCATCACTAAGCAACGGGCACCTCCCAGTCTCTGTTAACCATCCATCACCAGGGCTGATGGCTGCTCTAATGACATATTAGTGTAATAATGTGCAGAGGACATCCTGATGATGCATTGCTGGATGGTCCTACTTAGAGCAGCAAGCTCCAGGAAGTTCCCCGGGCACATCTGAAGAGAATTGGAAGGCTTCCACAGAACCCAAAGTCAGCCAACAAACACCACACACTGGAAGCCACTTTCTGAGCAGCAGAGGGGGAGAGTGGTTTTAAATTAAATCACCCGTCATCTTTGTAATAAATCTGCAGCCCTATTTGACCTTGGTGTCTTGGCTAATTCTGATTTGCAGGCACCATCTTGGTTGGCAGGAAGGAATAGGTAACATTGGTCTGGGATCTGCTGGATCAGAAGACAGAAAATGTGTGTTTCTTTGTAGGGTTGCGGTACAGAATACCCTGGAGATTTTCTAGTAGTTAAGAATCATTGAAACCACCTATAATGATGGTCTCATTGAACAGTCTTGATTTTCTCATGTGGTATTTCATTGTTTCTCCTGCTCTATAAAAACAGATTTATGTCCCTCCCCATTTCGCTTCCCTCACAATGTTTCATGTTATTAAAACCAGAAGATTGCTTGTCAAATGTTTTATTTGCCACATGTGCGGGACCATCCGTCATCTTTTGCCCTCTGGTGCGCGTGTGTAAGTCATTAGCTGTGGGCCAGTCACCATGCTCATGTAAAAGATACTGCTAATTAGGTGAACACATACATAAAAGCTAATTAAGACGTATTACTTACATCATAATAACTGCACTTGGTAGAGAATAATAGAAGCGTGATGGTAAGTACAAAAGTCCAACGTACTAATTGTTCTCTTGCAACGGAATTGCTCTTAGGGTGGAGGTGAGGTCATGAGGCAGCGTTTAGGATGGAGGAGGCAATCGCCTGTGTGTGGCAGTGATTTAGACACGCGCCCGTGGTGAAGGCAGCCTCGCACACAAGGTCAAGCACTAAAGGGACAGCACTTTAGTCTAATGGTGCTCAGGACACTTCTTGGGTCCTTACCTGGTCTGCACTGTGGCTCCACCCAAGCTGCAGCCTCTTCCTCCAGCTCCACGTGGGACAGGCCTCCTGGACCATGCTCCATCTAGAGGATCCCGAGGCAGTGGGCTGGGTTCTTGGGAAAGCGGTCCAGGACTGGCTGACTTCATGGGGAGTGCTTTCGGCTGGTGTTATGGGTAGAAGGTATGTGTTCCTCTAAACTCCCCATGTTGGAACCTAAGACCCAGTGGGAAAATATTCAAAGGCAGGGGATTGTGGAGCTGAGTGAGTCATGAGGGACCCATCCATGAGTGGATAGGTGCCCCTATAAAAGAGCTCAGGGGAACCAGCTAAGCCCTTTTCTTTGCCCTTTCATCTCCTCTGCCTTGTGAGAGCCAGCAAGACGCCGTCTTGGAAGCAGATACTGAAACCTCAGCAGACACCAAATCTGCCAACGTCTTGATCTTGGACTTCCAGGCTCTCAAGCTTTGTGAAATAATCTTTGATTACTTACTAATTACCCAGGCTCCAATATTTTGTTATAACAGCACAGACTAAGACCCATTGGTCATCATAGGTAGTATTCCAATGCATGTGAAACCATGGCACTGCCCATGGAGAGAATAGTGCTGGCAGGAAGCTGTGGTCCCTTGTCTAGAGGCAGAGGTGGGTCCTTCCTGCTTGACCTATTAAGTAGGCTGCCTCGGTTTCCATTACTTCCTCTCACCTCCCAACCAACCTCACCCTAGCTTCTTGCATGATCAGCCTGACTCCAGTATCCTGGTCATATCAAGCCCCCCAGGAACACAGAGACTGGGACAAGATCTAGAAAATTCCATCACCCTTGGCTTCAGGGCTCCCCTGGCAGCGTGGCACAGAACACAGGGTAAGCCCCAACTTTTCAGGGAACGTGACAGTGGTGTCAGTGGGGACACAAATGGTGATCACAGTGCAAATGGTGATCACAGCATGAAAAGTGATAAAGAAAATTAAGTCATGCGTTCAAACACTAATTCATCTTGATGAAGCAAGATTTGCCCCAGGAACTCGAGGATGGCTCAAAGTATAGAACAAATAGATTTTTAGAACCTAATAGGGGAAGGCGGACTCTTGCGATGCTAGTTTGTGGCGTGATAAATTGGTACAGTCCTTCGGGAAAGTCATTTGGCAATGCGTACTAAGAAGCGTAAAAATGCAGGTGGACCCCACTCACAGGTCTCACCTCCAAGAACCTCCCCAAAGGGGCGCCGTCCAAGGCAGACTCTGCGCCTTGCTCATCACCAGCTCCTGAGTGGTGCTTTTGTCCACAGGGGTGTCCTTGGCTTTCTTCCAAATCCACCAACAGCTTTGCCATGAGGGACTGTTCCATACCTAGAACTGAGAACTTGCCATGTGGATTTATCTTTTGACAAAATCAAGATTTCCAAAATGAAGCCCCCAGCAACCTCTCCTCTCTTCCCTGGCCAAGCTGGGGTCTCCAAGCCTGGTTCACTGCCTCCCCTCCAACATCATCAAGTCCTCCAGTGACCAGGCTCCTGACCCACCATCCCCCCTCTGCCCAGGCCTTTTCTCCCCAGCCTGCCTGGCCCATGGGAGAGCTCACGAGCTCCCCCCAGCTTCCCGTCCCGCAGCGCCAATGAAGTCCCCACGTGCCATTCCTCTGCAACACAAAGTGTGCCATGTCCTCTTTATATCCTAAGGTACCCATCTTCTCTTCATGTCATTTCTAACATGCTATATTCAGATCCTTTGAAATGGCCCAAATTGCATTGTTGTAGTCTTTTTTTTTTTTTTCAGTGCAGAGGGTGGAACCCAGGACCTTCTGCTTACTGGGTAAGTGCTTTACCACTAAACTGTACCCCAGCCCCCTAAATTGCCTGTTCTAATCAGTTTCCCTGTATCTCTCCTCCTGTATTCATTTGCCAGGGCTGCTACCAGCTGGGTGACTTAATGGTATCCATCCATTGTTTCCCAGTTCTGGAGGCTGGAAATCCCAGTCGGGATGTCTGCAGGATCCGTCCCTTCCAAAGGGAGATGTGTTCCTCTCCTTGGCTTATAGATGGGTGTCTTCATGTTCGTGCTCATAAGGACACTGGTTATTTTACATTAGGGACCCACTCTACTCCTGTACGACCTCGTATTAATTAATTACTTTGGTGATGAGTCTATTTACAGATATGGTCACATTCAGAAGTACTAAGGATTCTTGGGTAGAGTAAATTCAAAGTGTGTGTGTGTGTGTGTGTGTGTTACTAGAGATTGAACCCAGGGGTGTTCTACCTCCCAGCTATACCCCCAGTCCTATTTTATTTTTTATTCTGAAAAAGGTTCTTGCAAAGTTGCTGAGTCTGACCTTGAACATGCTGTCCTCCTGTTTTAGCCTCTCCAGTTCTGGGATTATAGTCACGTGCCACCATGCCCAGCAGAGATTCAAACCATTTTATTCTAAACCCTGTGGAACTTAGCACCATGCATGAGTAGACTGGAATGTTCTTGCCTCAGCCCATTTTCTCATTTTGCTCCAGCTGCTAAAATCCCACTCAGCATGTCAAGTGCATATGCAGATATCCCCACTTCTGTTGATGACTAACTTTGTTGTAAGAATATTAGAATTTATTAATTACATGTTATCTAGAACACAGCAGTGAGAACTCAGCAATGTCCTACCTTGCGAGGCACAACGATTCTGCAAGCCAGAGTGTTAAAAACATTTCTCCCAGCCTCCTCCAAGTTCCATATGTCCTTTCTTTCACCTTGATCGTATTACAAAGAAACAGAAGAAAGTGTTCTGATGTGAGATTATCTAGAAGTCTGATCTCGGTCCTTTAAAGTCCAGCTTGGGTAACAGCGGCACTAAGTTCTATGCAATTCTTTGATGGTCCCAAGTCCTAAATTGTACACATGATTGGGACTGAATCCTGTCAGAGAGAATTGAGACATATGGTAGCATTTCAAAAAATTTACTTGGGGCCAATAAGAACAAAAATCTATCATCAAATGTTTGATCTTCTGATCATTTTTTGCCTTAATGCCCAATAAGGCAGAGGGAAAGGGACTACATAGATTAATAAAAATGTGTCTGTATTCAGCTCTAGTTCTGTGTTTTTTATATATGGCTAATAGTAGCCTTCAACAAAATCCTTCTCTGTCTTTGTAATTGGAGTTTCCACTTTTGCAGTCCTGCCTGGAGAGATGATTTTATTGGCTTTGTTTCATTTGAGGTTGTTTCGTACTTATCTCCCAGATAGACCCCAAGCATCTTCAGGGCAGAGTCACAGCTACTAAAAATATTCTTTCTACAGGTGCCAAGCACTGTTCTTGATGCTGAGGATGGGATGGTTGTAGATGCAGCCAGTGGCCTTTTCCCACTTGTGCCTAACATCCTTCCAGAAAGCCTTCCTTTACTGCAGAGATTGGAAAGGCAAGAACTCATTTCAAATGGTCTCTCTCTGGCATATAGAGATCTGAGTTCAAATCAGGCCCCAATGGTGGGTACATTCATGTCAGACTTGGAAAGCAGAAGGAAGGTGGAGGCCATTCTCAGTTATTCCTGTTGCAGAAACAGGTTACAGAGACAGACCACAAGAGGCAGAGGTAGTAGAAGCTTTCTACTCCTTTCCTGCTCCTGCATTCTCCTCTTGAATACAGCGGTTCCCATGACCAACTTCTGATTCTTCCTCCTTAGCCTTTACCACAATTGTGAAGGCACCAAATTCCCTATACTAAACACCTTCCTGTTTAAAGCACCTAGAGTACTTTTTGTTTGTACTGAACTCTGACAGTTACAAATGGTAAGTGAGACTCCCTTTTGGAAACTGAGTCAGATTTAAGAGCTTAAAATATGAGAAACACCTAAATATCAACCAGTGGGGGAATGCTTTAGGAATTATGGTGTATTAACTCTAAGGAGATAACTTATGAGGTATTTCTCTGACATTAAAATGTGTACAAGTGAAGAGAAAGCATTAAGTGCATTTCAATTGGTAAATATTGATCCAATAATCAAAACCAAGTACATATCATGATTAAACCCCTATATAAAGTTTTGAACATGGATAAATATCAGTAAGCAGAAAAAAATAAAATAATTACTTTTGAATTATGAGGATATAAGTACAATTCTTACTCATTTAAAGATGATGTGAAATTCTTTTGGTAAAAAATACTCCGAAAAATGTGGAGAATTCATAGCAGGCTCCATGGGAGCATAAGCATGCACCGGCCAGAAAAATAAACCAGAGGAACCAAGCCTAAAGATTTCTATTTTAGTTTAAAAGTTATTCTGCATCTCATGTGTGAAATTGTACTTTCTGGATTATCACCGTATACACCTAGTAAACTGCATTTCCAATTTATTTATGTAGTCAGCCAATCTGTGATCCACACACTCTCCCTGGAGAGGCTGTGGACCTGAGCCCCATGCCCCCTTTGCCTCCCAGCTGCTTTCTCCTTCGACGTCCCCCTATCAGCTCGTAGTGTAAAAGATCCTTCCGGAAGAGTTATACAGAGAAGATGGAGTCCAGCAAGGTGAGGGAGTTTCCTAGTCACAGGGTCAATTCATAGCACAGGAAAGCCCAGGGCTCTCAACAGGTTCTCAGTGTCTCTGAAATTGTAAAAAAAGGCTTACCAGGTTAAAGAGGGCTCTAGATGAGAGACAGGACACTTCCCCATGGCAAGCGAGAGGAACACCATTTCAAGTTATGAAGGGTGGAGTTGCTGGGAAAGGAAGTGGCTGAAGAAACACACACACACACACACACACACACACACACACACACACGGAAAAAAAGAAACATAAGAAAGGAGTCAAGAATGAAAAAAACAAAACCCCGAGTTTCACCCATTGATAACTAGATATGATTTATTCAGCATTTATTATTCTGTTTTGTTTCCTGTGGGGTAGAAAAATAACTATGTCTATACAATGTGCACATGCATTTTATAATTTAAAAAACTATAGCATTTCGTTACTTCAGAGTCACAAGAAAAGGACAGAATGTTCCTTCTCCCCTTGGAAGCAGGCTAACATATTAGAATTCTTAGCATAACATGGGGACATACCTTCTGATCTATAAGTCTAAGGATCCCAGGGAGACAAGGAGTCTATCTAGTCAAGTTAGCACCCCTGTTCCATGCCTGATGAGGGGAATCTGAGTTAGCTCCCACTTTCCAGTGGGAATGAATGGAGCCTTCTCTGAGCTAAGCAAGGCCAAGGCAACAGGAAGTTTTACCTATGGCATGGCTTAGATTATCTTAGCTTAAGAAAAGAACAATAGAGCAAAGCCTCCTCTCTGTGCCAAGAGGCCATGAGGCTCCACCCAAGCCCACAGCCAACTGGGAAGATAAAGTTTGCTGTACCTGAAGGGTTCCTTGGTCCACAGGCTGGAGGCCTGGCTTGTATGCCTACACAGGGGGCAGAAACCTCTAAGGATAAATCACATGCTAACTTAGCCTGCAGGTGGGTTTTGCTGGACCTAAACAATGCAGCTCCAATTTTAAATTCAAAATAGTTATTGCTACTATGAAATTAAAATATTCCACACATGTTTCTTTTAAGTAGTAGGAAGAACTTATACCCTGGGCCTACCCTCCCCTGGGGAAATACTGGCTAGAACTGGGTCGTGACTGTCCTTTTCAATCTGGCATGGGTGCTCCCATTTGCCAAACCCTCACCCCTGCCCATCGCCTCTCCAACATTGAAAGGCCTGCTGTCTGGCCTGTGTTAGTTAGGTTGTCCTTGATGGGACAAAAATACATGAGAAGAATGACTTAGAGGGAGGGAAGGTTTTTTTGTTTGTTTGTTTGTTTTTGCTCATGATTCAGTGGTCCAGTCCACGGTTGGCTGACTCTACCACTTTGGTCCTGAGGTTAGGCAGAATATCATGGCGGAAGACAGCTGTGCACCTCACGGCAGTGGGGAGCAGAGAGAAAGAATGAGCTGTGGAGAGGTTAACCCCTGCCAGTGCACATCCCCAGTGATCACACTCCTCCACCTAGCTCCCACCTCCCACTGATCCATTCTGCTACCAATGAATCCATGGGTGAATGATGATCAGAGCCCTCGTGCCTCCGTCATTACCTGAAAGCCCCAACTCTGCACAAGAGATGGCTCAAGATGGATCAAAGACTTAGAAATGATGCCAGAAACTTTGTAATCATTATAAGAAAACATAGGACCAGTTCTCCAACATATAGGCATTGGTGGAAAAGCCCTCAATAAGCCCCTCAATGCTCAGGAAATAAAACTGGAATCAATAAATGGGACGGCTTCAAATTGAAAGCCTGTGCAACAAAGGAAAGCATCAAGAATGTGAAGAGAGGGCCTACAGAATGGAAGAAAATCTTTGCCAGCTATTCTTCTGACAGAAGACTAATATCTAGAACATAAAAAGAACTAAAAAACTTAATACTAAAAAAAACCCCCAAATAACCCAATCAAAAAATGGACAATTGAATGGACACTCTTCAAAAGAAGAAATACGAGTGGCTAATAAGTGTATGAAAAATGTGTAACATCATTAGCAAACAAAGAAATGCAAATCAAAACTACCCCGAAGCCCAGCATGGTGGGACACACTTGTAATCCCAGCATTTGGGAGGCTGAGACTGGAGGATCTGGGTTCGAGGTCAGCCTCAGCTACCTAGTGAGGCCCTCCGCAACTTATTGAGACCCTGTTTCAAAATAAAGAATAAAAAATAGGGCTGGGGATGTAGCTCAGAGGTAGAATGCCCCTGAGTTCAATCCCCAGAACCGCAAAAAAAAAAAAAAAAATACCCTGAGATTCCATCTAACTCCAGGTAGAATGGCAATCATGAAGAATGTAAAGAGTAATAAATGCTGACGAGGATGTAGGGAAATAGGAATTCCTACACATCGTTGATGAGATTGCACATTAGGACAGTCACTATGAGGCTCCTCAAAAGACTAGGAGTGGACCCACCATATGACCCAGTTATTTCATTCCTTGGCATCTTTCCAGAAGAATTAAAGTCAGAATACGGTAGTAACACATGTATGTCCATGTTTATAGAAGTATAATTCACAGTAGCCAAATTATGGAACCAGCCTTGGGGTCCATCGGTAGGTGAACAGATAGCAAAAACTGTGGTGCATATGTCACAGGTGTTTCACTCCGACATAATGAACAAAACCATGTCATCTGCAGGGAAAAGACTGCACCGTGAGAATATTATGCAAAGTGAGATCAGCCAGTCGCAGGAAGTCGAGAGTCCTATGTTTTCTATCATAAGGGGAAGCTAGAGATAAAGTAGGAAGCGAAAGGGACTTTTAGAAAAAAGAGATGAGAGACCAGTAGGCTAACGGAAGAGGGTTAGGGGAGGGAGGGAGGGAAAAGAAGGATGAGGGAGGAAGCCGTTCAAATAATGCTGTGTTCATATACGAAGACATCACGCCCAGTCTCGCTAACACGTACGGGGAATGGTCAGGAGCAGGGTGGGCTCTGGAGGGAAACACGCCAAGGGCCGTGTGCGTGTACGATTCTATCACTTTGATTCTCACTATGCTGTATAATTGCAACACACCAACAGAAGTGTACTTTTAAAAAGCCCCAACGAACCTTGCCGCATCGGGGGACCGGGCTTTCGGGACGTGAGCTTCTAAGGACGTTCCGGATTCAAACCATAACACGACCCAGTTTGATTCTGTACTTCTAATGCCAGATTCCTGTTGGCCTTTGAGTCTGCAGTCCCTGTGCCTCCAGGATTCCTCCCTACATCCAGTTTCTCTGGCTTGCAAAAGATCTAGCCTTTGCCCTCCATGTTGGGTAATATTAGCCTATTATCTAAAGGCCCAACTTGCTATGTAACTATCAGCTGCCTCCCTCCCACGGGGCTCAGTGTCCTCACCCATCACATCTAGAAGCCCTCCATGCTCCGTGAAGCCTTTCTGGTCCCAGCATTTTGTGGATTGATCTACTCTATTACACCACCAATTCTGCTAAAATTCAAATCCCTCACTAAACTGAACTTGAGAAGGAGGGAAGAGGAGGGAGTGAGGCGGGAATTGGGGAAGGGTTAAATGAGAGATGTGTGTATGTATGCCTTTACCAGTTTTACCTAACAAAAATTATGATTACAATGCACCAATAAAAAAAAATTGGAATGACCTGTGTTTGGCATTTCTTGGAATCTTTTGGTGAGTTGGAAGCTGGCCTGAGTATTCTGTCTGTGCATGACAGAATACTGCCAGTGTAGCCAGCCAGGAGCCCTCCTGCACCTCACCATCCATGGACAGCAGGTTCCACAAGCAGAGGAAACTCCCCCGGCCTGTCGGGAAGCTCTCCTGCGAACTGGCAGACCTTACAAAGAGGTCAGACAGTCAGCAGGCCTGAAAATTAAGCTTCCTCAAACTTCCTTGGAATTCAATTGTTACACTTGGAGCTGAGACAGCTTGACACAGGCGAAATGGAGTCCTCCGGTCTGAGCGTCTGTAGCTGGTGTTTCTGATCTTACCTAGGTAGTGGGTCCCCTCAGAGTTGTAAAACACTCATGGCAGCCCGAGGCCTCGGGGAAGGCGCAGCTCCTGTGAAAATGACTTTGGGGGAGCCCCTAGCGAGAAGGAAGGTTTCGGAGAACACTGGAAATATATTCTGCCTCATGTAAAAACATTTTTCTGGCAAGTAATGTCCTTGACTTTTTTCCTTTCCAAAATGCCCAAGAGTACAATCCATCTTGAGCTCGTTACTAGTTATGCGGCAGCCGGCGAAACACGAGCTAAAAAGGTGTAATTCCAAAGCGTGCAGCAGAACAGAACTTCCTTCTGCAGAATGAATGTGTTTGGCCCTTGTCCAGCTCAGGTCCACTTTAAATGACTCTGTAATTCCTAAGTTCCGACAAGGAATTGAAAACGAAGGTAGAAGATGTGTCACATGTGTGTCTCATTCACATTAAATGTGGTATGGAATGAGAACATGTTTATTTTCTGCACCAAAAAACCAACCAACCAACAAACAAAAAACTGATAAGAAGATTGGATATCCAGCCTAGGAATTTTTATATATTTAGTTTTAGGCTCAGAATGCTGATCAAAATACTATCAATGCAAACAATATATATATTTATAATTTATCTGTACCCAGGAATCACGCTGAATAATGGTAGGTAAAACAACTGTTTTTAAGCACATCAAATCAAAAGTTTTAAAATACCAGCTCCAACTTGTGTAATATATTAGATCAATCTTATTCTGAAGATTTTCCCCCCTTGGGGGAAAAAATGTACAAACTATGTTGTGGCTTCCTTGCGAATAAAAATGCTCTTAGTATAAATTTTATCTACTGAACTTATCAGTAACATTTGGGCTAAAAATGATTTATTTCCCTCTTGCTTCTTCTGAGCTGCTGGCTCCAGCTTCTGTTATATATATGCCTTCCACCAATTGCTGGATCTTCAGGATAAGGAGTCCATGGTTGCTTCTGGGGGGAAAAAACAAAACAAAAACAAAACCTTCCAAAAACAGTACAAAAATCTCACCTGACACCTTCAGCACATTCTATAGGAATAACTCCCCCAGAGCCTGACCCTTTAAGGAAGAGTGGATGGAATACGGCCATGGGCTAAATGAATTGGAATCCAAGCCACTTCCTGCCTGCCTGTTCGGCCATCTTTAATCCTCTGCTACTTGATGAAAGCTAGAATCATCCCTTGGCAGGAGCCCTGTAGTAAAGAGACCATAAGTGTGTGGGGGAGGGGATAAAAATGAGCACATTGGGCTAGGTGATCTCTCTTGGTTTTTTTTTTTTTTTTTTTTTTTTTTGGCGGTACTGGGGATTGAACTCAGGGGCATTCTACCTCCGAGCTACACCCCCAGCCCTACTTTTTATTTTTTTATTTTGAAACAGGGTTTCACTAAGTTGCGGAGTGCCTCACTAGGTAGCTCAGGCTGGCCATGAACCTGGATCCTCTGGTCTCAACCTCCCAAATGCTGGGATTACAAGTGTGCGCCACCACGCCCAGCTTAGGTGATCTCTCTTGTCACTTGGAACTGCGAGATTCCTTGACTCTGGCTCTTTCCCAACACCCTCACTATTTGAAAAGGGTTCAGCTCCCTCCCCTGATCCTGGAATGGGCTTCTTGAGCATCTTACCTACTACCCATCACCTGGTTCCACGGGCTTCTCTAGATCAATGGATCTTACATTTGAGGAGGATTTTAGGATCCACTTGCTTTTTATCTTCCCCTCCTTTATAAGTAATGACCTATTTTTAATTGAGGTTTCCTGGTGTCTTTTAGGAACGGATTATAAAATACAAAATCTAAAAAGAGAACTGTACTTTTAATATTATGTCATTTAACCACTTCTGGAGAGTAAACTAGGTGAAAATGATAGTTCTCCCTATTGGGCCCAAAGTGAGGGTCTCCTCCGTGGGGTCGGGGGGGAGGCAGGTAGCTCTTGACCTCAGGAAGTGCTTGTCCCCAGCGGCCCACGCTGTGCATTGTGATTGGCAGAGCTCAAGGACTGGGCCCTGCTGCGCCTTCCTAAGACATGCTGGGTGTTTTTAAAATGGCTTTCGACAGAGTCGACAGAGTTAGGGAACAGAAAACTCTGCCTCAACTCTAATAGGTAAAATTGCTTGTGGGAGGCCAGTTTCTGGAAAACAGCTCACCTCTCGCTGTTTTTGTTTGTTTAGGTATTGCGGGTTGAGCCCACTAGGTTCTACCTCTGAGCTACCGCCAACCATTTTTATTTTGAAACACAGTCTAAGTTGCTGAGAATCTCCCTAAGTTGCTAAGGCTGGCCTCAAACCTACAATCCTGTCTCTGTTTCTTAAGTACTGCGATTACAGGCGTGTACCACCATGCCCCGCTGCTCCTCTCAGCTTCCAAGAGCACCCCTTCCCAAGCAGGCCTTCTGATTAACACAGCTTGTATCTTCACCTGTAAAGCGGTGTTCATGGCACCCCCTGCACGCCCTCGGGTCATTGTGAAGGGCACGTGAGCCCGCTGGGCCCGACTCGAGGTGAGCCCTCACATATTTAGTTTACTAGCCTGTGGGAGGCTGGTCTTAGACACCCCCTGTAAAGAGTCCTGTTCTCTCCCCCCTCCCCCAAAGCCCCCGGAGAGCTCCCAGCCTCATCAACGTAATGTCAAGACACCTTGAGGAGGTTCAGGTTTACTGTAAGAGGCCTTTTGAGAGGGCTGTTTACCCATCACGCTTTGGGTCTAATAATAACGTTAATAATTATTCATGGGGGATAAAGGTAATCAGAAACCAACTGATTGCTGGATGTCAGAAAGGATTCGTCAAGGCCACGGCGCGAAGCGGGCGTCAGCACCAAAAACCACTAAACCTACAGGAGTGGGACTGGGCATTCAGTATCAACGAGGAGAGGCGGGCCCAGGGACCCATCCGGTTCACTGCCAGGCCACCCTGCCGGGACATGGAGCCTGGGCCAGTTCTCAAAACCCAGACGTCCCGGGCAGGCGGATCTCTTTTGTGGATTTTTTTTTTTTCCTAAGGGTCTATGTCTGTTTGATTCCCTCATGCATTGATTCATTCAGTCATTCACCCAATACTTGGCGGGCCTCTGAGCACATCCAGGGCTCGAACTGTGTGTTGGGAACAAGGTGAAAACCAGGACAAACCGTCCCCTGACCTAGAGGGGAGCACGTAGTGTCGTGGAGGAAACCTGTCGTATTACACAATGATAACCACACTAATAAATAGTTACAACTGCGAGCAGAGGTATGGAGCAAAAGACAGGCATTATGGGATGGCAGAGGGACCGGCCCTGAAAGGGGTCAGGGATGCCAGCTCCGAGGAGCGACTTTTTTTTTTTTTTGCGGTACTGGGGTTTGAACCCAGGGGCATTCTACCTCTGAGCTATAACCCCAGTCTTATTTTTTATTTTTTATTTTTGAAACAGGGTCTCACTAGCTGAGAGCAGGGGGAGGGCGGGTGGTGCATGCTTGTATTCCCAGCATTTGGGAGGCTGAGACTGGAGGATCCGGGTTCTCGGCCAGACTCAGCTACTTAGTGAGGCACTCTGCAACTTAATGAGACCTGGTTTCAAAACAAAGAATTTTTAAAAAAGGGCTAGGGGTATAGCTAGGAGGTAGAATGCCCCTGAGTTCAATCCCCAGTACCACACACACAAAAAAATATTCAGTGAAGGAAGGAGCAGCATAGACGTTTCCCCCAAAGACATACAAATGGCCGACCAGCACTAAGAAAAGGCACTTAGCATCATCAATCAGTAGATAAATGTAAACCAAAACTAATTCAGCACCCATTATGTGACCAAGGTAAAACAGACAAATAATAAAAACGTGGACAAGGATGTGGAGAAATCGGAACCCCAACCACTGGTGGTAGAAATGCAGAATGGTGCAGCTGCTATGGAAAACGGTCTGGAAGTCATTCCAGTGGTTCCGCATAGTTACTGCCTGCCTCAACAACTCCATCTGAGGGGGAAACCCACGTCCCCGAGAACACTCACACCCCGATGTTTACAGTGTGTCTTTCATCTCCAGTCGTCTGTATTCCGATTTATAATTTCAATTTTCTATGTGACATTTCCCTTCAGCCTCAGGGCTTCCTTCAACATTTCTTACATGGTAGTTCCAATAGGGAAACATACTTTCTGTTTTCATGTATTTGAAAAATGTCTTTATTTTGTTTTCGTTTGGGGTAATATTTTCATTCAGATATAGAATTCTGTGCTGACAATTTGCTTTTCTTCTGATCCTTTGAAAAATAACATTCTGTTATCTTTTACCCTGATTGATACTGATGAAAAGCCAGCTTCAGTTGCATTATGCTTTCTCTGCATATAACATATATTTGGGGGAGGGGAGCTGCTTTCAAGATTTTCTCTTTATTTTTGGTGTTCTTATATTCAACTATGACATACTTAGATCATTTTTTGTATGTCTCCTGCTGGACACTTGCTGATCTTCTTGGATCTGTAGGTTTAAGAGTTTGCCAGTATTAGAAAATTTCAAACCTTATTTCCTCAAATATTTTTCCTCTATGCTTGGTCTTTGGGACTGCAATTATGTATCTGTTAGATTATTTGATATCTTTCTAAAGATCACAGAGAATTGGTTCATTTTTCTCTAAGAATCTTTTTTTTTCTTTTGTTCTTCTTCAGCTTGAATAATTTCTCTTTATTTGCGTTCAAGTTTATTGACTTTTTTTTCCCCTGCTGTCTTTAGTCTGCTGTCTCCGAACCCATCTTGTAAATTGTATATTCCAGGTTCTACTTTTATTTCTAGAATGACCATTTTGTCCTTGGATTGTTTGGTTTCCATCTCTCTCATAGGATTCCTATCAACTTGTTCACAATGGTACGTTTTAAGTCCTGGATCTTTATGTTAACTACTTGAGGATCCACACGTATTAATTTCAACATCTGGGTCACTTGGGGGAGTCTGCTTCTATTGCCTTTCTTTTTGCTCTTCTCCATCCATGTTTTCCTAATCCTTCCCATGTCTAGCAATTTCTTATTGTATGCTGAGCAATGTGGATGAGGCCTTGCACACACTCCAGATCCTGTTTTGTTTCTTTGAGGATGGAGGATCTAAACTCGGCTGAGCTCAACTCCAGATTCTGACTTCCTTTGCATGGGCAGAAGCTAAAACCTTCACTCATTTCTTTGAGCCTTCTATCTACTGCTTTCTGCGGGCCCCCTCTGGTGTTCCTTGAGCATGTGCATTTCAGGTGTGAGCCAAGCATGTGTGTGAAACTCATTCGGATTTTGTACCACGTCCCTCTGTAGCTTTCTTCCTTCCAGGATAACTTCTTATTTCCAGCCTCTTTGGCAAGCTTGCAATCTATCCTTTGAAGATTCAAGGCAACAAATCTGGATTTCGGCTTCATTTCCAGGTACCTGTGGATATTTTGAAGCCAAAGGGTATATATAAAGGGTATTTATAAAGGGTATATATAATTCTCACCGAATGAGTTTCCTTAATCTCAAGGATCAGTCCTCTCCACTTTCTGTCTTCTTTTGGACATGTTCTAATAGTTGCTTAAGAAAATAAATATTTTGTAGGAGCTGGAGATGTAGTTTGGTTGTAAAGTGCTTGTGTACCGTCTTGGTTGGAGGAGGGGGGAGAGAAAAGGAGGGAGGGAGTAAGGGAGGGGGAGAGAGAGAGAGAGAGAGAGAGAGAGAGAGAGAGAGAGAGAGAGAGAGAAGGAGAATAAGGAGGAGGAGGAGGAGGAGGGAGAGAGGGGAGGAGAAGAAAAGGAGAGGAGAAGAGGAAAACAAGAAGAAAAGGGAGAAGAAGAATAAAAGACAAAAGAAATAGTTTGTATCTGTTATATATAGATGCAATTGTCTGAACCGAGCTACACCATCATTATTAAAAGCAGAACTCTTGGTTCATAATTTTAAAAATATTAGAACATAGCCCTCCACAAGATGCTCTAACTTGCACTCTGACCAACAGTGGCTGGATTTCAGCTCTCGCACTTAGGTTATCACAAGGTACTGTAAAATTTTTAATAATCAGGTAGATGGAGAAAATGGCATGCCATTGTATTCATTTGTACTTCTTTAATTATGCATATGGTTTTCTTAGGTTAATTAGCCAGTGGGCTTTCCTTGACATGAAATTCATGGTTATCCACTTTGCTTGATTTCCTGTTGGGCTGGCTGTCTTTCTTTCATTCATCTTGTGAACGTTTTGTAGATTAAAGAAGTGAGATCTTTATTTGCCACGTGCGTCACAAACCTTCTCCCAGTCCTGCCTGTTGCCTCTGACTTTACTTAAGATATTTTTCCATGTTGAAATTTTAATTTTATAACTAATAAAACTTCCCAATTTTCTTTTATGAGTCCCATGCTGTGCTGAAAAGTCTTTCCATGATGCATGCTTATAAATAAATTCATGTGTAGATTTTTCTTGTTTGTTTTCTTAGAGTTTATTGTGCTTTATTTTTCAATCTGCCTAGAATTATGATGTAAGAAACAAGTATGTCTCTCTCTCTCTCTCTCTCTCTCTCTCTCTAAAGACCAGTCTTTAAATTTGTTACACATTTTTAAATGTGTAACAAAAAAGTAATTCTTTTTCCATTTATTTGAAGTGCTTATCTATATCACACTATATTATAAATTGCTTTCAAGCCTGATCCTTTTTTGAAGCCCCTGCTCTATTCCACTGTTCTGGGAATCTCTTTTTAGCACCGAACTATTTCCATTGTCGGGGCTTCATTTAACATCTTAATATCTATTGGGATTAGTATCACAGAGCAATTTCTTTAAATGTATTGCATTAATGGTCCACCTCTGTGAATATTTGGGCACAGAGGTGGCCCACGTTCAGCAGGTGTCAGCTCCTGTTGACTGTGGTCACCTAGCAGCAGCCCACAGAGATTCCTCAGAACCACCTGCCTTGTCAGAGGAAGTGGGATTTGTAGGTAGAAGAGCACTATTTTGGATTACCTGAGCAATTGCCACCTTCTATACAATGTCAATGACATTTCCCATGTCCGTATTTTAAGTATAACAAAAATAATTCCAACATACATTTTTTTTTTAATTTGTGGAATACGTTTTGGTTCTAAGTGGTCATTATCAAAACTCTATTGAAAATAACTTAATGTTACAGTGTACTCACTAAGTTCATGGATACAACAAATGCCCTATAATTGTGGTACTAGGAATGGAACCCAGGGGCATTCTGCCTCTGAGCTATACCCCCAGCCCTATTTTTCTTCTTCCTACCTCCCTTCCTCCCTTCCTTCCTTCCTTCCTTCCTTCCTTCCTTCCTTCCTTCTTTCCTTCCTTCCTTCCTTTCTTTCTTTCCTTCTGGTACTGGAGATTGAGCCAGGGGCATTCTACCTCCGAGCTACACCCTCAGCCCTATGTTTTATTCTTTATTTTGGAAACAGAGTCTCACTAAGTTGGGGAGGGCCTCACTTAGTAGCTGAGGCTGGCTGTGAATCTGTGATCCTCCTTTCTCACCCTCCCAAGTACTGGGATTACAAGCCTGCACCACCACACCCAGCTACGTCTAGCCATTTTCTACCAATACTAACTTAAGCAACTCTCTGGACAAGTGTCTATCTACCCATTTATTCTTCACAAAAAGAACCAACATCTTTGAAAGGCCTCAGGTAACAGGAGCAGCCTGTTCCCCCATATAAAATAGAATGCCAACAATGCTGAAAGTCGGGTGTCAAGTCAATACTAGAAAAAGCCATTGGCTTGCCTGCCAAAATAAATAATTATAAATTAATAAATAAATGGCATCCAAGGGCCACCATCACAAGTGCAGCTGTGAGTGTGAAGGATTTCTAAGAAAAGGGAAAGGAGATTTAAAAAAAAAAAAAAGACAAAATGAGTGAGGGAGGATAGCAACAGAATCGCCTGGACAACCTCCTGGCTGTCACAATGACCCTGTCAAGAAATGAGAACGGTCCCTGGCTGATGTTGGGAAATTCGAGCAAAGAGAGCCTCATTGCGCACGTCCCTGGCACACCCACTGCAGCCCTGGGAAGGGGCGCCCGGGGAAGGCTCCCACCGAGGAGGAGATGAGCAGGAATCCTGGAACAGGCCGCACCATCCTCTCCTGGGGACCCTGGGGTCGTGACCTTTGAGGTAAGACTTCCTTCCTCCTTCCCAAATTCCCCGGGAAGTTGGAGTGCTGTACTGTCTGCTCTTGTCTTCATCTTCCCCCTTGTTATGGTATTATTGGTAAAACATGCAGGAAACGGGTACTAAACTCATGGCCTTTGCAGCACCTCCACGGGGTCACATAATAAGGGCACATTCCCATCCCTCCCTGGGGTTCTTCTAGGACTAAGCTGAGTGCTGATGAGTCACCAACGCCCTAGACCTGGGGCTTCCAGAGTGAGTGCTTGTCATCCCTCTCCTGTTTGCAAAGGTTCTAGAGGAAGCAATGACACCACTCTGCCTTGGAACCTGGGGCTAACGCAGAGCATCCTCCAGGAGCAGCTGTGTCTCTGGGACACCTAGCAAGTACTGCTCTGGTCCTTGGCTAGGTACCTTAAGTCTTCCTGCTCGGTAAGACCAAGTTTGAGTACTAGCACAGAAAGAAGCTGGTGCGAATGGTCACTTATCATAGGACTAGGGCTGGCGGGGTAGCGTGGGAAGGAGGAGGGGGAGAGGAGACTTTCCACGAAGGCCAAGTCATTTCCTAGGGCCATCAACAACCTGGCTGCACCTGTCATCGGCATTGCGGATGTGCCTCACCCGGGGCTGTACGTTTTAATTCTTGCCTTTGTTTACACATTGGTCATCATGTATCACCTCAAGATGTTTCACAAGATGAGAATTCTGCAGTTGCTCCTGAAACATTTTTACGGCCACCCTTTGCGCAGGCATTGATCACCCAGCGGTCGCTAGCGGGGAAGACGGATGGCACGGGGTGTCACAGCCTTCGCAGACGGAGCTCAGGAGGTTGTGATTCAATGCGATGGTGCTGGACCGCAGCCAGCAGCCCCGGGTCCTGCTTCATCTGGAAAATAAAACGCGGCGCGCACCTGGCTAAGTGCGCCGTCGTTCCTGCTTTGAGCTTACACAGGACTGTGGAATACAGTTTCATTAGCATCCCACGAGGCCTGCCTCCTGCTCAGAAGATGTCCTCCATTTGCATGGGGTCAAACTACCTCATTACTCAGTTGGTACAAAGCACATAACCGACTTAGACTGGACAGAGAGAAATGGCAGCCATTCACATTTTAAAGCTCCGCCGTGAAGTTTTTTACAGGTTCATCTTGTCCAGTAAAAAATCATGGAGGAGGCTGCTCAGCGGCCTCATCTGTTTATCAGCCTCCATTCTCCTGGTGCCAAGCGGACCATGTAAAGGCTCCATTCACAGACAAGTCCAGGGACTTCTGTGCAGAGACATCTGCGACGTCTCAGATCGGGTTTTTGTTTCTGTAGCGCTAGGGATTGAACCCAGGGGCATTCTACCTCGGAGCTACACCTGTAGCCCTATTTTATTTTCTACTTGGAAATAGGGTCTTGCTAAGGTACTGAAAAATCTAAGTTGCTGAAGCTGACTTCAAACCTGCGATTCTCCAGTCTCAACCTCCTAAGGACTGGGATTATGGGTGTGTGCCGCCACGCCTGACTTCTCAGATTTGAGAAGGTACTAATAAGCACAGCATTCATTGGATTTGCACATTATAGATGATTTCTGGTTTCCCTTTTTAATAAAACCATGGATTTTGGGAATCAGAGCATAATGAATGAATTACAAATTTCTGCACCTCTCTGCCAATTTTAGCACTGATGTGACTTCTAAATTGTGAGTTCCTTACTTCTAATTCCTATATTTGCATATCTGTTCAAATCCAAGTGATTAAAAGGAGCTGTCAAGGTTGATAGACCTAAAATTAGACCTGACTGTTCATTTTGAATGTACACATTAATATAGATGTCTCTCCTTCCTCTTTTTCTCTGAACCTTCAGAGAAGGAGACTGAAATGCATCGACAGAGTAGGACTTTTTATTTTCCTTTAAAAAGAAAGAAAATTCCAAAGGAGACATCCTCAGCCTGTCAATAAATCAGCAATGAAAAGTCACTCCACTCCAAAGCATGAAAAAAACATTTTTGTTTGTTTGTTTTGTTTCCATTTTTGTTGTTGTTTTGGTGGTACTGGGAATAGAACCCAGGGGCATTCTACCTCTGAGCTATACCCTCAGACCTATTTTATTCTTTTATTTGGAAACAGGGTCTCACTAAGTTGCAAATGGCCTCACCGAGTTGCTGAGGCTGGTCTTGAACCTGAGATCCTCCTGTCTCAGCCTCCCAAGTACTGGGATTACAAGTGTGCACCACCACGCCCGGCTTGAAAAGGAGATATTTTTAACACAAAAATTTTAAGAAAAAGTAAATTCCTGTCGACTCAATTTAAATTATCCTCCAATAATTTCCATTATAGGAGGAGAGAGCAATCTCTTACACTAAGAAGTATTACAGATGGGCTTTTTAATCCCTTTATTCAATACAACGAATCTATGAAAAATATATTTAACCTGTGTCTTCAAACCTGTAAAAGGCATTCTAATTACATCATTCTTCACAACAATTTCACATACATTTATCCACCAGAAAAAAAAATTATATGGGCACTCTTTTTCAGATCTTTTTTTTCCCCCTGGTTAACAAAAAGTAATTTGGTATTTAGAAGAATAATACAATAATTATAGAGTCTCTCCTTAAAATGCAGTGCTCAGAAATAACATTCCATAAATCAAGAGCTCTCTCTGTGGCTATTTTCTTGGTTTTGACACCATTCTACAATGGCAGGGGAATGGAGACGGGCCAGGCCTTCCCTAAGGGGGGAAGCTGCCGGGCCTTGGAGCCCTGCTCCCCCACACACATCCAGATTGCTGGACTGCTCAGCTCAGCCTGGCAGCAGCCTGCTCTCCCATTCTGCCTCAGATAAAATCAGAACCAGAAGGATCCAGTCTGGCTTTTGACAGCTATTTAATCAGCCACTGTACAGGAAACACGATATGGCTGTTGGCTTTTCCCAGAGAACAGCAATTCAATGAAGAGAGATTAAGGCACGTCCACCTGGCCTTGAACAAAGGTCAGAGGTGTGACCTTCTCTCTTAGAAACGATGCGGCGACTGGCTCCAGCATCCTCCGTGCTGGTTTTGCAGACTGGAGGCTGGAGGCTGGAGGCTGGAGGTTCAGCCCGCTGAAGCCATCTCAGTACTGCCTGCGCTCTACACAGGACTGGAAGGCAAGACTGCTGGGCTTCAGAGTGTTCTGAGCTGCTCATGCTAAGCTGCCCAACATCCAACATCCTTTGTAATTAGTGATCTGCCACCTTTGGTCTTAAAAAAATGTGCTGAAGAACTGAAACCACAACCCCTTCTGGGCAGGCAGGTTCTAGACCCCACAGCAGGCCTTGAAGGAACTGTTGAACTATCTTGCTTTGAGTCGATGTGAGTCTTGAGTTTTCCCCCTTCCATGTGATAAATGGTTTGAAGAGGAGTGCCGCTCACCGGTGAAGTGTGATGCCCGACTCGGGTGTGAGCACTTGAAGCCTGCCTGTCTTGGGGACTCCCCTTCGCAGGACTCAGGTGTCACCAATTAGGGTGTCTCAACCATCAAATCAGCTGTGGCTTGGCGGAAGGGCTGCCCATTAGGGACAGAAGCTCTCATGACTCCCCGGAGTCCCACCTGGGCCAGTAGGTGCTTGGGAGGTGCCATCAGTGCTTCCCTGAGGCGAGGTCCCTACCCACACTCCCTCACCGGCCATGCTGGGTCCTGCGGTAGAACCAGACAGTCTTTCCCCAAGCCCCCCACCCTCTACTTCTCATTTCCTCCTCTGTGACACCCAGTGTCTGCGAATTTCAAGGCCCTGTCACAGAAGCTTGCAGATGCTCACTTGATTCAATATACTTTTTGGTTCCCATAGAGAATTATCCTTGTTTTGCGGTGAAACAATCTTTGTGTCTCAACCTGGGAGGTCTCCACCGAATGCTTAGCTCTGCTATGTGACAAGAACAGGTCAGAGAGACTGGGTTCAGGGCTCCCTTTACAGACACCATAACTTCCTGTGGTTTTGGTGCTGAAAATGTTCAGGCATAAAAGGGTTGATGATCTGGGTGCAGACAGAGAAGCTGGGAGCGCTGGGAAGGGAGGCTTCAACCGCCTAAGCGACTTTTAATGTCATTGCAATTGGTGAGCCTGCTGACCTTTCGAAAACTTTAGGTACCATATGTCATTGGGAGCGCGCTAGCATTCTAAGAATTGATGGTACAATTTCAGAGAAACAGGGAAAGGAAGAAAGGGCTCTGAAGAGGAGGAGGAGGAGCCAGCATGCAGGTGCACACCTGTAATCCCAGCGACTTGGGAGGCTGAGGCAGGAGGATCGCAAGTTCAAGGCCAGTCTGGGCAACTTAACAAGACCCTGTCTCAAAATAGGACTGGGAAGTAGCTCAGCAGTAGAGTGTCTGCCTAGCATGCAGGAGGCCCTGGGTTCAATCCTTAGCACTATAAAACAATCAAACATATAAATAAATGGAGAAATAGGGGTGGTTTGAAAATGTTCATAGAAGAACAGTCAGACTTCATATCCCATCCCTAATTAAAATTTTCAAGTCAGTACCCTATAGCCATAAAGTAAACAACACCGGATTACTAGAACAAGCATACCAGAGGGTCTCAGGCTCAAGATCCACAGGCACAGAGGGAGGTGGAAATAATTTCTCACTCAAACCGGGGACTAAAACTATAGAGGCCTGGGTCTGCTTTTCCTCCCCTCCCCATGGCATCACACACAGCCATGTAGAGAGAGAAGGAGAGAGAGGGAGAGAGGGAAGGAGGGAAGGAGGGAGGGAGGGAGGAAGGGAGAGAGAGAGAGAGAGAGAGATCCTTTGTTGGAATGTGCCTGCATATTTTCCAGAATTTGTACCAGCATCCTAGACCCCAAGGCCTGACTCCAGGGGTCCCATCAACCCTTTTTCTGTTTGATGTTTGGGCAGTCCAGGACACAGAGAAAACTTCTACGTGATCATGTTAAATACACTAAAAAAGGTAAGATATCATTTTGTACCCTTGAAACAAGAACAGGGAGCTATAAATTAGAAAATAAGTAAGTTAATAATATGGTTTCAAAAAAGTTAAGGTATCGGTGAAAATTAAAAAGAATAAAATGAAAAGATTGAGGTGCGAAATCTAGGGATTCTCTCAGAAAGTAGAAAAATAAAAGAGATTAGTAAAAGTACCAAAAGGTAATGATGTAATGAGTCAATTTTAGATGTCCAGTATCCGACTACTAAGAGTTATAAAAGAACAAACAGAAAAGAAAGAATGGCATAAAATGATTTAAAAAATGGCAAAATGATTATTTCCCATATGCAAAGGGAGCGTGTCTACGGAAAGGAAAGGCACATTATATGTTCAAAATAGTTACTGGAATAGAGGCCCATAAGCGCAAACCTTTAGAACACCAAGAATGAAGGGGAAACCTCAAGTACTTCAAAGAGACTAGGTCACAACCCAGGATTCAGGAATTTAAAATAGCACTGGTCTCCTCAGCAGCTTTTCCATCTGGTGTGTAGTGGGGAAAATGTCTTCAAAATTCTGAGTAAAAACAATTTCCAACCTGCAATTCTATACCCAGATGGACTGCTAATTAAAGTCAGGGCAGTGAAATTCTCTAAAGCATGCACTCTCCATCCTTTTTGGAGGGGGCAAGGGGAGGAAGTGCTCAAACTTAAATTAGTGAATCATTCAAGAAAGATAGGAAACACAGAAAGCAAGATATTCAACAAGGAAAAAGGAGAAAGGAATTGCCTGGATAATGGCAGAAGTCCCCTGACCCTGGACTACCCCAGTCAGCCTGGGTTAGAGAAAGTAATTAAGAGAACTCCTCCAGGGAGACTGCTACACACACACACACACACACACACACACACACACACACACACACACCTACTTAGCTTATTATCTGACCAGTCAGACCATGTAATGAACCCTACAGAAAAGCCTTTTAGAGAATACTCCAAGTAGGAAAAGAACCAATTTTCAAGGAAAACTGTGTAAATGTAAAAACGTAGTCACTGGATAACTTCTGGAAAAGTAAAAGATGTATTCATACCATTCTGGTCAGCAGTGAATGATAGTTATACAATTAAAATAGTTAAAACACTGAAAATTAATTTAAATGAAAGTTCAAATACTATATTAGAGGAAGGAGTTGGGGGGTTAGGACAAGTCCACCAAAATCCCATCTCTCTTAAAATGAAGCCAATCAGCAAACTTAAAAATCATTGAATCAAGTGATGATAATACTTTTTATATTATTTTAAAACCATTTTTAAAAAACATGAAAAAGTAAAGATGATTACCTCTACAGATCAGAATGGGGTATGGAGAAGGGAACAAACATATCTTATTATAAGTCCCTTATACTACTTTGATTAAAAAAATTAATTTTAAAAAAGGTATAAGTATATAGTTTAGAGTCTTCTAGAGGAAACTTCAGAAGATCTGTTACAGAGAGAACTGAGAGTGATTACCCAACTCTAGGAATAGCATAGGTTATGGGGAAGAGGGAGATCATCGTCAGCTGTTAGCAAAGCACATACATTGCTTTAGTCACAAAAATAAAATAACTCTAGAATTAAAAATAGCCATATGATTGGAATTAACATATGCAAGTCCATTACAGCAATTTGAAAATAGATATCGTTGTAGCTAGACCTAGAATGGCCCCTTAAAGAGCTCATAGATTGGTGTTGGAGTTGGTGTAATTGAGCCCAAAGGTTGTAATCCTGGCAGGGGATGGCTCCATTGGATTTATCTGGGTGGTGGACTGGCTGGTAGGATATGGCTGGTGAAGGTGGGGTTCCTGGAGGTGCAACTTTGGGGATGACATATGGCTCCTCCTCCCCTGATCTCTCTCTTGCTTCCAGTTTTCATGATGTGAGGAGTGCAGCCCACGTCTCTCCCTCTCTCTCCACCTCCCGCTGCCACCATGCCTTCCCTGGTCCACGGTCCTTGGCCTCACACGGACACTGAACCCCAAAGCTATGAGCTAATACATCTTCCCTCCTCTGAGTTACGGGGCCAAGTCTTTTAGATTATAATCGTGAACCTGCTGACCAATACAGATATCAAAATATCATTACCACCCAAAAGAAAGTGTTGGAGTTGACAAATCCTGAGAGCTCCCTGGAGAGCCAGGCACTGAGCTCCACGCTTTCACACGAGCTAGCAGCGGCATCTGCGATGACGGTAGAGGTCACCGCCAACTTGTCCCCACCGTGCCCCATAAGGAAGTTAGAGTTTAGCAAGGCTAAGTAGCCCGGACAGTTACAAGCTGAGGTGGCGTGGGGGCTCCAGGCTAGGTGACCCCAAAGCCACACCTGGCCCTGTTGGCCCTTCTTGCCCCCCGCTCCTGGGAGCAGACTTCCACATGTTCTTGAGACTGGCTTTTCACTGCCATCCCTGCTTCCCCACCCTTCTCTTCCCCTCTCCAATTCTGCAACATCAGATCTCTGTTCAGCCCTGGAAGGCATGGCGCTGTCTAGAAGCCAGCAAACCAGTGAGGGAGGTCTTGAGGCAGGTGTGTGGGCAGAAAAGGAAGCCGGTGCCGCAGGCAGGGCCTGTCTTGGTCCAGGCGGAGATCTGATGTTGCAGCTTAGCAAGACCCTGCTTCAAAATAATAATAATAATAATAATAATAAAAATACAAAGGGCTGAGCATGTAGCTCAGATATACTGGGTTTGATCCCCAGTGCCAGATAGAAAGGGAAGGATCCCAAGAGTACTGTGCGACCCAGGGTGAAGGGCTATCAGGGAGCCGTCCTGCAGTTCACAGGTCTGGGACTGAGCAGCAGGCTCTGACAGGGGCCTCATGGAGCATGGGAAGCCAGGGGGTTTGCTGGTGGGTCTCGACTGAACCACCCTGGCCTCTGGTCCCTTTCAGATACAAAGATGATGGTCAGTAGCATCTATTTTTCCTATTGCATAGACTACTGGAAAACTCTCAGCTGAAATTCCCACTGGGAAGGGTGTTTTCTGTATCCTACAGCATCACACAAGTGTGAAGTTGTGCCTTTTCTTGCTGGTTGCACTGGCTTAGAATCTTAGCCGTTCGTGTATCAAGACAGAGGCAAAGTAATTCAGGGGCTAACATTCCGTGGGCTCCCGGTCTATCTATCAGAGTCCAGTAGGGAGGAAAATAGACCCTGCTCCAGGTACCAGGAGCAGAAGACTTAGCCCAGAAATTAAGTTACATAGTTATAGGAAGCTCCAGCGGGGAAAGGTAGTATTACAGTGACCTCCAAGCTGCAGAGAGTTGCCACACCTCTGCTGGAGCTGGTGCTCACGGGCGCCCTCAGCCCTGCTCTCGTGGGAAGGGCTCCTGGGGTTGTCTTCTCCTGGCTGTCACCTCCTGACACTGGATGCCACTCGCCTGACACTGCTGCAGGTGCCCCTCCCTCCTGAAGCCTGCACCCCCCAAACCAACCCCCCTGAGTGGGAAGCCACCACCCTGCTCCCCTGAGATGCTCTGGAAACAGATGGCTCCCACCTTCTGCTGCCTGCAGGGGAGTCTATTTTATTTTTTATCTTGAAACAGAGTCTTGCTAATTTCTTGGGAAGTCTCGCTAAGTTACTGAGACTGGCTTTGAACCTGCGATCTTTCTGTCTCTGCTTCCCGCTGGGATTATAGGTGTGTGCCACCACATCCAGCTAATGTTCCTTATTTTTAAGAAGCATCCAGCCCCGATCTCTGTGACCACATTGATATCCAAGGAGAAAGGTAGAGCAAGCAGGCTAAAGTTAATTGAACGTGTCCTTTCAAAACGAGTAAGTGGTAAGAAGTATAAAGCTTTAAAATTGCTCATTTTTTGTAAAAGCTTGATTGAACGACATTTCTTTTTAAGCAAAAGATAAAGACTCTTCCATGGAAGAAAACAAAAGAAGCATAACCTCATAAGCTTGCATCGCACGTTACAAAGTACTTTCATTACACCTTTTCTTTATTCTCCACACAGATATGACATGCGACATATTTTCCACATAGAAAACGCTGCGGCTCAAGAGAGTGTGAGGGTCCCGCCGGAGGGCGCAGGGATGCTATGTGGTGAAGTCAGGACTTAAAGGTCACCCCCTGTCCCCTGCCTCCTGGTCAGAGCTCTTTCCGTTCTTCTTACAGTGTTCCGAGGTCGAAGACCAAGGCAAACAGAGGCACCGCCACTGCCTGGGAAAGGACGCCATGGCTGCCAGCCCCACCCCTCGTGGGCTAAGAAGGGTGCTGGTTCGGGGTGAACTGTCAGCCCTGAACCAACCCTCCCGCCCCAACTCACTGTGCAGCAGAGAGGAAAGCTAAATATCATATTGTAACTGGATGGGCCGCATCTTCTTAATGCAATTCTCTACAGATGTGCAACCAAAGGAGGCAGATGTTGGTGCCTCGCTCTCTGTCCTCACGCTGCCATTCTGACAGTAGCTATCTAAAGGTGAGTAGCCGGGCGTGGTGGCGCACGCTTGTAATCCCAGCATTCGGGAGGCTGAGACCGGAGGATCCGGGTTCCCGGCCAGCCTCAGCTACCTAGTGAGGCACTCCGCAACTTAGTGAGACTCGGTTTCAAAATAAAGAATAAAAAATAGGGCTGGGGGTATAGCTCGGAGGTAGAATGCCCCTGAGTTCAATCCCCAGTACC
>PVLC010010585.1:0-49913 GCA_004027655.1 Graphiurus murinus | reverse complement strand
ACTGGGGATTGAACTCAGGGGCATTCTACCTCCAAGCTACTCCCCCAGCCCTATTTTGTATTCTTTATTTTGAAACCGGGTCTCACTAAGTTGTGGAGTGCCTCACTAGGTAGCTGAGGCTGGCCGCGAACCCGGATCCTCCGGTCTCAGCCTCCCGAATGCTGGGATTACAAGCGTGCGCCACCACGCCCGGCACTCAGATTCTTTTCTTTTAATCACTACACTATACTGTTTTTTGAAGCTAATAGGATTGTGTGTACATGTGTGTAACTAAATAAACTGAATCTCAAGTTTATATGCAAAAATAAATAACCAGGAATAGCTAAGAAAAAAATTAAAAACAGTAGTAAGGGAAAACTAGCATATCAGATACCAAAATATCTTATAAAACTAGAATGTTAAAGCAATGTGGTTACTAGGACATGAGCAAACAGATCATTGAACAGAATGGAAATTCAGAAATAGATCCAAATTCATATAGGTATTTGGAAAATTATAAAGATAGCATTTCAAATGAGTAGGGAAATGGGACTCTATATGGGACAGCTCTATTGTCAGTAGAGGGAAATTAGGTGGATTTCTACTTCTTAACTTTGACTCAAATTAATTCCTAATGAATTAGATATTTAAGCCTGAAAAACTAAACTAGAATCGACCAAGCCTCAAGTAATTTTAAATTTATTTTGGCATACTCTCTTCAGTTGGCAGGGTTTGGGGATTAATGATATTCACATGAAGGATGCAAATGTACCATAGGTTGCAGTTGTGTTAAGGCATGCATTATTATAGGGGCTAAATTATTTTTTTCTTTGGGCTGATATAAAGGAAGAGAAAAGCCTCTGGGGTGTATAAGTTGGTTTTTAGTCAGTGCCTTCCTTTCTTCATCTTTCAATACATTTTTGGGCTGGGAAAGCAAAAAATACAAAGAAACAAATTCAGCATTTGGCAAATCAGAAATATATTCAATATTATTTCTCAAACTCAGTTTAATGACAAGAACCTAAATTCCAGATCCACACCCACAGTGACATTCCTCTTTGTGAAGTAGTAAAGCTGGGTATCAGTGTGTAATTTCCTTGTAACACTCTGAAGAAGGTGGTGATTGAGGACTCAAGGACTCAAGTTGTTTGTCCAAGTTTTAAAAAAAAGACCAGATGCCTACTTAAATAATGGTAAATTCATGATACAGCTGCTTAGTAACTATCTTATACTTAGTAAAAGATAGGAAGCAAATGCAGGTCCAAAAGCTAGAAAGAGGAAGAAGAAAATTAGTTAAGACTTGATAGAACTCAAAACCAACATTAAGTGTTTTTAGAAGTTGGTTGGAAATTGCCAGACAAAATTCTAATTTTGTTTAATATGATGTTTATATTTATGTGTATGTATGTAAATGTTTCGATATAATCTTGAAAGTACACCAAAAAGTTCACCATTATTATTTTAAGGTGTTAGAAGTTTGAAAGTCTTTTACTTTCTTGTACCTGTACTTTTAAACTTTTCTGCAAAGAATACATATTACTTACATAGTCAGAAACTATTTTTGTTTTCTGCATATGCTTACTTGTATAACATTTGTCATTCTGCCTTGACAATGAGTGTGTCTTGTTTTTATAGGTACACCAGAGGCTCTCCTGGCAGAATTTGGGAGTTGTTTATTGCAGTACTGTTGTGCCCTCTGATGGTGAGTTTCGGCAAAGCCATTTTTTATGTCATAGTTTTCTCTTTAGCTCATTGTTTCCCATTCTGTAGCTAACATATAAACCAAACTCTTTCACTTAAGGTGAGCTTGTGTGCCATAGAGAGAAGGACAAGTGAAAGAAGGGAAATAAAATTGGATGAGATGAGAATCTAAAGAATTTAGAGGAGAAACCACAAAGAGAAATTAAACTCCACCAAGTTGTCATAGGTCATGGAATGTTCATTTAGGTTTTAAAACTAGGGACATAGTTAACCTGAAGACCACAGAAGTACCCTCTGGTATTTCCTAACCATCATGTTTTCACATTAATGATGGCAATCAAACACTCTAGCCCCCTTGTGTCACTAGAGCCTAGACAGAAACAATTCAAAGTCTGAGACCCTCTACTCTTGCTTATCTTTTTCTTCCCTTAGGCTCAGAATTGTAATCCTCTTCTTTGATGTGGAAAAGAATAAACAAATGCTTAGGGAGGAGAGTCATATATTAATCCTTTGTAAATGTCCCTGATGTTATAAACTTCAATGGGATCTAGACTTTGGTCATTTTTATAGTAGTGGAGGGAGATGTATTTACAACTTGTACTGTCATTTCTCTTTCCCAGTATTGCACATTTCCAGTTTAGGTTGTTTGGCTTAGAGGTTGATGTTAACTACGTTTCTTCTGTGTAAAGTTTGGTTTCATAAAGCTCTAATTCCGACCTCATAAATATTAAATTTTAAGCATAGCAACCACTGAAAGAGCATACTGCAAACTCACAAGGACAGTTAAAACTGAGGAGCCCAGAAGATGAATCATGGAAATCCTGGAATCCTCTGTGTAGATATTTACAGTGTTATCCTTCCCCAAAGTTGCTTAGTTATCTGAGTTTATACACACTGTGTTCATATTTGTTGAACCCTTTAAGCTTGGAAGAAATATCATGTTGTGGTTACTCATTTGGTGTTATGGAAAGGTTGAAAAGGAAAATGGACCAGAATCAAAACGAGGAAATTAGGAGCCGGCATTCTTTTACCTGTCTCTAAAAGACATTAAAAAAAAAAAAACCGATAAAGCAACACAATTATATATTAATATTGTGCATTAAATTAAAAAGCAGCACTCTACTTTGTTGTAGCCAGAGGACAGGTAGGTGTGTTGCCCCCTGTCAAGACTTAGTATGTATCTGGATATCAGAACTCCTCACCTGGCCAAGAGCCAGAGGACTGCAATACCACTTACTCCTTTCCCTCCAAAGCAATAAAGCAATGAACATTTTCCTACCCCGCCTCACACACTGTCTTGAAACATTACACAGCCAGATGAGGGCTGTTCACATGCATGCCTGTACCACTCCCAGGTCCCAGGACCTTCCTCCAGTACAAGTTGAACTGTGCACAGTACAGTGCAGGGTGACACCACTGGATAGTTTCAATAAAGAGAAGATTTCTCTTAATGTAAAAAATGATTGTTCATAGTACCAAATACTTTCAGTTTTTGTTGGACTAACAGTATTTCATTTAAAAATGTCTAGCCTTTATAATATTGTCTGAAATTGTTACATATTCAATATCAGTATATACTCAGTAACTTCTATGTTTATTATCAACCAAATCACACTATAACAGAAAGCTCAAGTACCAATGGTTTTTATGATAATTGATAGAAATTAATATGAACTAATGAATTCATATTAGAATTTATATTAATTTTGCCAGTTAATGGCAGTTACTATGATCCTACATACCTATGTATATAGAAGTACTTCGATATTTTAACAAAGGCATAGTTGTACTAGGATATGGCTGAATGTTATCCCAGAATATAAATGATAATAAGTTACCTCTACATCGCAGGAGGGGTTGAAGGCGGTATTTTTACAAAAGCTAAAAGGATACCAACTTTTTTTTAGTGGCTCCCAAAATTTCTATCAATATTTATCCTTCTTAAGCAACCTAATTCATATTAGATATCAAGAAATAAAAGCAGAATATTATATAATTTAATGCAACCAAGTGTCTTCACTACCCCCAAATTATATATTTTCTTATTTTGTACTTCTAAATTAATTTAACCTTAGGTCAGTATAGCACATGAGAAACTCTGTGTGACATAGTTACACCAATAGAGCTTAGTTACAACAACAAACATTTGTACCATTATTCATTGTTTTTTGTCACTATTGTTCAGTTATATTCAGTATCCAACAAGGACTTGACCCTCATTTTTTAAAAGTACAGTCTTAAATGCCACACTATTATAACTGTAACACATACACACACACACACACACATATATACATATATATATAGTATATATATTTATATGTGCTACCTCTCAATAATTGCTTCTTAGTTATGTTGTTTGACAGATCTTCTTCTGGTTGTAACTATAATAGCAGATATAAAGTATATAGATTATCTTAAGTGTTTAATCTTCCTACCAAAGCAATCTAATAGGTTTCTAATTTTTCTTGTGTCATAAATACATTTGTAGATCTAATGAAAGCTCTAGACTTTCTCTGGAAAAATTTACACACACACACACACACACACACACACACACACACACATACATACACCTTTATATATAATCTCATAGTGATTCAAACTCCCACAAACCAAATCATAGAATCCCTAGTCTTGTGGACCCCAACTTGAAAACTGTTTTGAAGTCTTTGCACACAGGTACACACATGCATTATACCCCTACTCAAACCCTAGTTTCCTTTCACTGGAGACCTGATGCTTAGAGGATACAAGCACAAGCTAAGCTTGTATCCCAGTCTACCACATAACCACCTTTTCCATAGGCAAGTAATTCGCTTCTCAAAACCTGTTTCTTCATATGTGAAATGGAGATGGTTATAGTTACCACCTTTAAGAGAAAAATGTATTTACTCTGTAGAAGTAATACTTACTCTGTAAGAAGTTATTATAGTGATAGTACAGACCCCTATCCTAGAACACATCGTCTTCAGCTTCTCATTTGAGTTTCTCTATGCCCCAGATCCTTAGCTGTAAATGACTAATAGTGAAATATTTATGTTTGTATGATTTATACCTACTTAAAGCCGTTGGGGTTTTCCCCTCATATTAATGAAAGTTAAGGATGAAAATAGTTCTGCTATAGACAGGTTGACTTATAATTTGTCATCCAGCCCGACATTTGTCTGTGTGCACATACACTGCCTGCACCATACTGGGGACTGAATCCAGGGCCTTGTGCTTGCTAGGATGCACTCTATCAATGAGTGGCACCATCAACCCAACACAGAATACTTTGGAGAGTGAAAGGATATGCTATTAAAAGTTGTCAACTAAAGCCAGGTGTAGTAGTGTGTGCCTGTAAGTCCCAGCTACTCAGAAGGCTGAGGCAGGATACTTGCAAGTTTGAGGCTAGTCTAAGCAACTTGTCTCAAAACCTTGTCTCAAAAAAAAAAAAAAAAAAAAAAAAAAAAAAAAAAAAAAAAAAAAAAAAAAAAAAAAAGCCAGGCGTGATGGCACATGTTTGTAATCCCAGCATTTGGGAGGCTGAGACTGGAGGATCCGGGTTCGCAGCCAGCCTCGGCTACCTAGTGAGACCCTCCGCAACCTAGGGAGACCCTATTTCAAAATAAAAAAAATAGGCCTGGGGTATAGCTTGTAGAATGCCCCTGAGTTCAATCCCCAGTACCGCAAGAAAAAAAAGCATAAACCAGGACATATTTTCACCTTCAGTGTAGGGAGAGTGCAAAAGGTGAGCTAAAAGAAAAAAAGAAAGAAAGAAAGAAAAAATAGCTTCATCTAGCTGCTTTCATTTCTTTATCCAGAAATGTAGTCTTCCTCAGCTTAGCTCAGCTCTGTGTTAAGAATTATGGTAGAGAGTTATTTTGTTCATTTTTCACTTAACAAAAGATAGGAAATTTCCTTATGAAAATTGTTTGAAGGCAAATAATTTTAGTAATGAAAGTCACTGAAAATTTCTGTTGAATGGTTAATAATCATCTGTTTGGTTGATCCAAGTATAGATCATTTATAAATTCTTATTAGGCTGAGGTCTCTGGACGGTTTGAGGAATCAAATACATGCCCCAGTTTTTTTCTTTGGTTTCAGTCCTGCTACTTCCCAACCCTCCACCCCCAAACACACTTTATTGAGATACAGTTTGCGTGCCATAAAATTCATCCAACATCATGCAACCATTGTGACAATCCAGCTTCAGATGACTTCCTTCACTCCTAAAATTTTCCCTATTCCTAGTCTCTGTTCCTGCAGTGCCAGGGGATGGTGGTGATGGGGGTGGTTGGGGGAGGTTCCATCTATAAATAAAACCTTTTCCAAATATGTTGTATAGATTGACTCATGCAATATGTAATCTTTTGCACCTGGCTTCTTTTACATAGCATAATGCTTGTAAGGTTTATCCATATTATAGCATGTATTATGGTTATTTTATTTTTATTGCTTGGTTAGTATTCCGGTATATAGAAATATGATATTTTATTCATTCACCATTGAGCTATTAAAAATGCTGCTGCCACCATTTGCTTAAAGTGTAGACATGTTTTCATTCCTCTTGGGTAAATAGGAGCAAAATGATTGAGTCATATAGGAAGTATATTCTTAACTTTTTGAGAAACTCCTAAATTTTTTTCCTGATTGAATGTACCACTTTGCATTCCCACTTGCAATGCATAAATGTCATAGTTTCCCACGTGCTTCCCAACATTAGCATGATCCTGCTTCTCAATTTTAGACATTAGTAGATATGTAGAATTATTTCATTGTGGTTTTAATTTGCATTTTATTGTTGACTAATGCTTTTGAGCAGCTTTTAATGTTTAGTAACCATTCAGATATTTTCTTTGGTGAAGTGTTTGTTCAACTTTTTCATCCATCTAAAAAAATGGTGAGACTGGGTCTATAGCTCAGTGGTACAGCATGTGCTGAATTAGTATACAGGAAATCCTAGGCTCAATCCCCAGGACCAATAAAATACTGCCTTCTTATTATTGAGTTGAAAGAGTTCTTTATATATTCTGGAGAGTATAGGTTCCCAAAGTGGGTGATACTACTCTCTGGGGGTGTGCTGGAACAAAATATAGATACATAAAAGTACAAATTTGCCACTGCATCTTTCTGTTTATTCACTTAAAGAAAGTAGATTAGGGGTGGAGCAGTTCTTGTTTCTGAAAAGGGGGCAATAGCCAAATAAGTTTTGGAACATGAAAAGCTCTAGAATATAGATTAGAAAAACTAGATTCTAGATTGAACATGAAAAACTCTAGAATCTACATTCTATATTCTAGGCTTTTCATATTACTTTTAAAAATAGTTTTTAGGGGAAGGGGAAGTTTGTGACTCAAGTTGTTTTATAAATTACCAACCACTATTGTACACAGTTGGAAATTCTATATTACTTGTTGTCATCATACTGAGAACACAGATATAGTCCACCACTATGTAGCTTTCATTCCGACTTTAAAAAGACTTGATAACAAAAAAAAAAAAAATGAAAATAATGAAGCTACTTAATCACAAAAGATGATAGGACCCAGAGCCTCTATGTTACAATGTGGCTGAGTTCTTGCAAACCTAAATATGAAGTTGGGAAAACTGGAGTACCTTATATTTTTTCATTTTAAAAACATAACAGTTTGAACTTTTTTGTAGGTAGAAGTTTCAGATTGAAGCTTTACCAAAATGTAGATGAACCTATTTCATCAGAGAAGGCTTTTCTTGAAGGATTCTGTAAGATTAGCTTTTCACATTGCCAAGAAAAACAGCCACATGAAATCGGGAAGATCTTTCAGCTTTATGTGCTGACAGTGTTTGAACTGGCTTAGCTTGAGAAGGAGCAAATTTATGTCAAGTTTCAGGTGATGGAATTCATTTAGGATTGCCATCATTTTCCCCAGTACTTTGAAGTAAAATTTTAAGGAATTGGAAACTTATCTCATTTCTCTTCCACATGCATCTTGATGAAACAACTGATGAAATCCCTGGCTTTGCACCAAGCATTTAGTTCCTGATTTTTGTCTGATAATATTCATGTTGATATAATTAAAGAAAAATCTCTAATATGTAAGTCTCTTGTAGAAATAAGAAAGGCTGTTAACATTAACAACTATCAACATCTTTGAAAGAGTGTTAAATTTCTTTGCCAATATAACCACTGGGAATTTTTTTTTTTTTTCCTTTTTGGCTGGAAGAAAGACCTTGATACTCTGCACAGATGGAATATCTTCCAATTCTAGATTTAGCAACATAGATACTTATATTACTTTAGAGGAGAAATCAGCTCTGCCCATTGTAATATTGCACTACTTTTTTTTCACGGGCACTGAAGACTCTTCTAGCAGGCCTAAAGGAAGTCTCCCCTGCTCCCACAGGAGTCAATTTCACAAGAACAAGGTTTTTATCAAGAGAAAGGATAAAGAATCAAAATATAAAATTCCTTGCCTAAGTTTTTGATAGGAGTTTTGCTTTGTAAGAGAAAAGAGAGATTAGTACTGGAGTTTATTCATGGTATGATTTACTTGGGGGTATTTGGAGCTTTATGAATGAGTGTAAGCTTTTAATTTAAGACCTTACAGTCATTATTATGGGTTTGGCAAAAAGATCATAAATTCATAGCTTACTTAAGTAAGCTATCACTCTGAGTTGGGTAATTAGAAATGGATAGCCATGTGAATTTTCCACTGCTGAGGAATTATCTCTCTAGGCTAGTCATGAATGAAAAAATCTGCTGTGTCTCTGCAGGCATATAGAAAAACCTCAGTGCTCTTCAAGATTACCTCTCACTCAGTCAACCTCAAAGCTGAAACTTGAATTTGTCATCTTTTCACTTGTGATACCATATCAAAACAGAAATGTGAATTCAATTCTAAGAGGCATAGAGAATCCTATGGTTCTTTGCACAAGCCTAGTCTAGCATTATCTGGCGAAGTCAGCTGTGAGAGCCATGACCATGTCTGTTATCAATACCTTTCCCAGAAGTTTCCTGCTTCTTTGCATCTAAACAGCAAGGTACAACTTCTCAGATATCAAAGATGATATTCAAGTTACCATGTTCCAAAGCCAGGCCCTTATGTGTCTTCTTTACTCAAATCAAATAATAGCAGCCTTGTAATTAAAATGCCCTCTTACATAGAATTAAAATTTATTTTCTAGCTGGGTTCAATGGTCTATAATTCTGACTATTGAGGAGGCTGAGGCAGGATGATTGCAGGTTTGAGGCCAGCCTGGTCCATTTAGTGAGACCTGGTCTCAAAGTAAAAAGGGCTGGGGATATAGCTTAGTAGTGAATTGCCCCTGGGTTCAATCTGCAGTACCACAAAAGAAAAAAGGTATTTTCCAGCTAGATGAGGTGGAACACTTGTTGTAATCTCAGCTACCTGGGAGAGTCAGGCAAGGAAGAATACAAGTTCAAGGACAGCCTGGGCAACCTAGTGACGCCCTGTCTCAAAAAAATTTGCTTAATTTTTATACTTTATTTCCTTTAAAAAAATAAGAAATGTCCATTAACTTTGGCTTAAAAATGAGGAAAAGTACTATGGTCTTTAAGCATTTAAAATATGGCAATTTGAAGAAAGTTTCTAATGCTATAAGATAAATTATATCTAAATCTTTTATGTTTAAATTGTTTGGATTTTTCAGGAAATAGGACTTAGGGAGGAGTCCATCCATAGCCTTATGAGAGTCTCAGAAGTCATTTAACCAAAAATACTAAGAAACACTGAATATTGTATTACTTATACTTCCTTTAAAAGACTTTATTTTATTTTTGGCATTAGGGATTGAACCCAGGAGCATTCTACTTCTGAGTTGCACCCCCAGACCTTTTTTATTATTGTTTTGAAACAGGGTCTCACCACATTTCTGAGAGTCTCACTAAATTGCTGAGGCTGGCCTTGAACCCTTCCTTTCTCAGCCTCTCAAGTCTAGAATTATAAGTACATGCCACCATGCCCAGCTAAGACATTATTTTCTTAGGAGCAGTTTTAAGTTCTAAAATTGTGAGACAGGTACAGAGATATCTTACACTCTGTGCCCTCATGCGCTTACACATCCCTCTTATCAACATCTCCCCATCAGAGTGACACACTTGTTACAATTGATGAATCTACAATAACACATCATCTGAGGTTGGTAATTTACATTAAAGTTCAGTCTTGATGTTTTACATTCTGTGGGTTTGGACAAATATATAATGACATATGTCCACCATTACAGTATCAGAATAGTTTCACTGCCCTAAAATTCCTCTATGTTCCACCTGTTCATCCTTCCCTCCTCCCTTGCCCCTGGCAACTGTTGATCTTTCTTACTGTCTCCAGAGTTTTGCTTTTAGCAGCATCTCCTGTAGTTGGAATCATATACTATGTAGCCTTTTCAGATTGGCTTTTTTCACTTAATGACATGTATATACATTTTCTCCCTGTAGCCAGGCACAATGGCACATGCCCACAGTCACAACTACTTGGGAGGGGCTGAGGTAGGAGGATTGCTTGGGCCCAGGAATTCAAGAGCAGTCTGGGAAACATAGAGAGGGGACACTTCTCAAGAAGGTGAAGAGGAGACAGAAGAATAGGAGGGGAAAAAAGGAGTTTTTTGTTCATGTTTTTTCATGGCTTCATAGCTCATTTCTTTTCAGTGCTGAATAATATTAGTTCATTGTCTACCTGTGCCACAGTTTGTTTATCCATTTACCTACTGAAAAACATCTTGATTTGTGTCCAAATATTGGCAGTTTTGATTAAAGTCACTATAAACATCCAAGTGCACATATGTATGTGTGGACATACATCCTCAACTCCTTTGGGTATATATCCAGGAGCATGATTGGTAAGCGTGTACTTGGTTTTGTAAGAAACTATTACACTGTCTTCCAAAGTGACTGTGCCATTTTTGCATTCCCACTTGCAATGAGTGAGAGTTCCCTGTGCTCCTCAGCCTGGCCAGCATTTGGTGCTTAACTTAGACCCTTTTCCCTTTGTTGTTCTCAGTGGAACAAGTAATTTTGTTCTCTAAACATTTAAAGGGATGACTGGAAATTTTCTCATGCACGTGTTATATCATTTCAGACTCTAGATTCTAGGAAGAGAGAAATGTGTAAACCAGACATTAATATATTTTAATTGAATCTTCTCAGCGCCTTTTACGACATTGGCATACCTATATTATAGGTGAGGAAAACGGAGGTTCAATAATGTAGCCATAGATTATAGATAGAAGGTGTCTCTTTCTGGTAGAACTGAATACCCACCAAAAGGATTTCAATACCATCATTTTTCTACTCTTTGCTAATGTCTGTACTTTAGAATTATATTCAGCTTTTTGCCACTCAGAAAAGTGAGCCAAGAATCAAAGTATAAATAAGATGGCCTCATACCACCAAAAACATTATTTTAAAAGAAAAAAATTTAGAACAGTGTATTAAGACAGGATTTCATTTTTAAAATGAATAGAATGAAGGGAGAGAATTTCCTTTTACTTAGCACAAAAGCTTTTGACATTAATGATGAATTAATTGTTTTTAAAAACTGATTTTAAGAGAACTAGAATTGACCACAGATGCAATGGTAGTATAACTTAGAACATCATATATTAAAATATTTTTCCAACTTTAAGTAGTTTTACAGCTTTTAACATTTAAGCCTCATAATGACTTCACAAAAATATTTTTTACACGGTTCTACAGAGATTCAGTTATACAAATAGAAATTCATTTGAGGTTCACAATGAAATGTATAGTTGATTTGATTAAAATCCATTATATTGCTGGTTAGAAAAACTCACCTAAATTTATCAAACTACTGAAGTTAAGGTCTATACTAATAGGATTAATATTCAGCAATTTCCAAATGCTGGTATAGAAGGATATTTTCTGTGTAATTATTTACATGTATTGCTATGGTTTAGATATATTTTGTCCTCACCCAAACTCATGCTGAAGCTTAACTCCTCAATGCAGCTGTGTCAGGAGGTGAGGCCTTGGGACGTGATTGGTCATGGGGTCATTGCCTTTATGAATGGGTTAATGTCTTTCTCAAAAGACTAGGGTAAATCTCAAGAAACTGAGTTAGATGTCTCAAGACTGGATTAAATCTCATAGGAGTGTGTTGGGTCTTATAAGACTGGATATTGCCACCAGAGTGGATTATTAGAAAGCAAGGTTACTTCCAGGGTTTTCATTTCTTCTGCTTGCACCCGCTTGCCACTTCACACCTTCTCCTGCCACATGATGCCCCCAACCTGTTACAGTGCAGCATGAGGTCCTTACCAAATGCATTCCTCCATCTTTAATTTCTGAAATAGGAATCCCTACAGGTTGGGCCAAGGCAAAAAGGTCTCAGCCCTGGACTCTTAGCTTACCTCAGTTCTCTTCTCCAAGAACCACAAGAATTTGGCTTAGGAGACAGCAGTACAGTGTTTAATAGGAGACAGGGAAAGGCAGCAGAACTCCTGCATGGGGAGGGGTCTTGAGAGGGTAGCCGCTCCCTGGTGCTCACACTGGGCTTTGGCTGCTGCCAAGGAGGCCTCGTCATATGGCTGTTGCTGTTACACTGCTTTCTTGGCGCTACGACTCTGCAAGCTTGCTTGCCATACTGCCACTGTTGCTACTTTTCTCTTCCTGCTTGTACCTGCTGCTCTGCTTCTCTCCGCACCAATACCCTGCTAGTGCTGGTCTCTGCTTCTCTCCTGGCCGCTGCTCTGCATGTTTTGCTCTCTGGGGGCTAGCTTATATAGTATGGCAGCTCCTCTATTTGGTTCTTAGATCTGGGCTCTGATTGGACCTTAAATCTGGTTTGGACCTTAAATTTAGTTTGATGTGGCATGGGACTACACAAAGGCATGAAAACCCACAAGCAAGAGAACTATGTGTATGTGCATGCATGTGTGTCTTCACGGGCGCGCGTGTGCGCGTGTGTGTGTGTGTGTGTAGACGATAGATAGAAATGGGATGGGAATGGTAAATATCAACTACTAACTTCAGGATAATTGTTTCCCTTGGAGAAAGAAAGGTTGCCCTGCTTCAGTGTGGGTAATTGAACCAGAGCAAGGCTGAATGAAGCGAGGACTCTAATTACAACATAATTGAAAAAAGAAAGAAGTGGTGATGGCCTGGAGTAAGATGAGGATAGTAAACAGAATTGAAAAGATTAGAGATTTTAAAAAATAGGATGAATGTGCCATGGCTGGTTTGATATGAGGAATGTCAGTTTCTGGCCCTCAGAATAGTCAGAGATACTAGGTAATTTTCTGGTTTGGGCAGAAGTTAAATAATGGTGGTATTATTGGTTGAGATTATGGATATTTAGGGGAATTTGAATTCCAATGTAGGATTTTTTATTTTATTTTATTTTTTTGCGGTAGTGGGGATTAAACTCGGGCATTCTACCTCCAAGCTATTCTACCCCCCAGCCCTATTTTTTATTTTGAAACAGGGTCTCACTAAGTTGCGGAGTGCCTCACTAGGTAGCTGAGGCTGGCCGAGAACCCAGATCCTCCGATCTCAGCCTCCCAAATGCTGGGATTACAAGTGTGCGCCACCACACCCGGCTCCAGTGTAGGATTTTTGAGTTTGAGGTGTGCCCGTGGGTTGAGGTCTGCCCAGTTGTCCAGAATTGTCGAGCAGACGTTTGGATGTAGCTCTAGAATCTCATCAGCGTTCATGTGGCAATTGATGCTGTGGAGGAATATGAGACTGCCTAGAGTGTGTGGCGTGAGAAGTGCAGAGGCCTAGAAAGCACTAGGAGACCTTCAGGGGATGAATAGAGGAAGGAAGAAAAAATCAGAACATCTAGAGAGAGAGGTAGAAAAACCAGGAAAGTGCAGTGTCACAGAAGCCAAAGGGAAACTTTTTTACAAAGTGAGGAGGTAATTAATAGTTAACATCGTTTGATACTGCTAAAATAAGCAAGTTAAGGGCTAAAATTCCCACTGGATTTAACAGTCTAATATCATATATGTCCTAAAAAGATTTTTTTTTTCAAATGAGCTTCAAATTGCATTAGATTAAATTGTGTGACTTTAGGAATATTTACCTTTGTTAGTCTTTATTCTTAGAAGAATGTTTATATGATTTCTTTGGCAGAATATTACCAAAAAGAGGGAAGGCATGTGGAGAAATAGAGAAGAGCATTATCATAAGCCTCTGAAATCATCCACCATATAAAATTCAGCTTCAAGTAGTTTTGCAGATAATACACACACACACACACACACACACACACACACACACACAAAACATCCTTATTTTATTTTTCTAGTTCCCTTTCATAATAAGTCCTCAGAATATATATACATTTCATGTTCTTAAAGTGATATATTTTAGTGGAGATTTTTACCCACTAAACACCAACCAAACCTCCCATGTGTTTTTAAAAGCATTTTTAAACATTTAACCAAATAACAATCATTTGCAGGTTGGTTTTTTGTTGTTGTTTTGGACTTTGGGGGATTTTTTTGTGGAACTGGGGATTGAACCCAGGTGCATTCTACCTCCAAGCTACACTCCCAGCCCTATTTTTTATTCTTTATTTTGAAACAGGGTCTCACTAAGTTGCAGAGGGCCTCACTAAATAGCTGAGGCTGGCAGTGAACCTTCCATCCTCCTGTCTCAGCCTCCCAAGTGCTGGGATTACAATGTGCACCACCACGCCCAGTGCATTTGTGTTTTATGACTGTTTTTCTTTCCTTTCTTCTTTGCCTCCTTTCTTTCTCCCTGGGAGAAAATGACTGTTTTTCTTTCCTTTCTTCTTTTCTCCTTTCTTTCTCCCTCCTTTCCACCTTTCTTCTATCCCTCCCTTTCTTCTTTTGTTTTGGAGACATGTTTCCAAGGCTGACTTTAAAACCCAAGGTTCAACCAATCCTCCCGTCTCAATTTCCCAAGTAGCTGGGATTATAGGCATGCCAGTCCTCTCACAGCTTTTATGATTATTATTCTACTCCATGTGCCTCAAAGGCATTGTGTGTGTGTGTGTGTGTGTGTGTGTGTGTGTGTGTGTGTGTGTGTGTTACAGGGGATTGAACTCAGGGGCATTCTACCTCCAAGCTACACCCCCAGCCCTATTTTATTTTTAAACAGGGTCTTGCTAGGTTGATGAGAGTCTCACTACTTGCTGAGGCTGGTCCTCCTCTCTCAGCCTCCCAAGTACTGGGATTACAGGCGTACTCCCCCACATCTAGCTCTCAGAGGCATTTTAAAAGATTCATTCCTTCTTCCTTCCCATGTGTTTGTATTTCCTGCAACACTCTTCTCAGTCATACAGTGCTTGGCATTTTGTTTTTGTACCTAAATCTGTTGTCGTGTTCTGGCTTTTAAGTGTTCTTGTCAGGTGCCCTGTAATTTCAAGTTCCTTTGAAGTGCACTGTTGATGAACATACTTAGATTCCTTCTTACTTTATTGATATGGAAATCAAAGCAAAAGATCAAAAATCTAACCAAAGAGCCCCTCAATGCAATTTACATTTTAAAAGAATATTTATCTCTAGAGAATAGTAGCTGACAGCAGTCATTATTGTAAATGTCCATTGTGACTGTTCACTTATTTTATATATTATAAACTTGAGGAACTTTGGTAATTGTTCTTCTTTGGTTGCAAACCAAGAAATGCAACATTTACATTACAATCTACTGTGTGGGAAGGAAGGAGACCTGGGAATTTATTTCAAAAGCAGTATTATAATAAAGATTTGTCAGCTCCAAATGTGTTATTCCTTGCAGAGTTGCTCAAAACTTTCATATTTCATTTCTTTGAAAAGCTTCATATTCTTTAAAGGACAGCATTAAACTACATACAAAAGGCCTCATTTTCTCTGTTGGCTTGGTCACAGGTATTTTAAAACAGTAAACCCTAGGCACTTACCTGTGAAACCAATGTTTTAGTGAAATCTTCCAAATGTTAGGTGTTTAATACTCACATTCCTATCTTTTATTTAAACTCATCTCTGTCTACTTCTTGAGATCTGTGCTTAATTGGTCTTTTTCACATATAGAAAGAAAATAATTGGAGTTAAAAAAAAATCAGGTGAATAAAAATCATCTAATTACTGCCTATAAAAGAAATATTCATATATCAGGGAGTCTGATTACTGTATTGATTTCTAAGAATTCTCTTAGAAAAGGAAAATAACAAAATTTACAAATATATTTAGAAGTTGCAAATTTTAGATAGTACGTACTATATATGAAGTTCATATTATTATTTTGACCTCTTCTTTAGGAAGCATAGACTGTGTGCCTTTGGAAGGAAAACGGCAATTGAGATTTTGGACTTTACTTATTTTTTTATTTATTTTTAATTTTAATTTTTATTTATTTATTTTTTTTGCAGTACTGGGGATTGAACCCAGGAGCATTCTACCTCCAAGCTACACTTCCAGTCCTATTTTTTATTCTTTATTTTGAAACAGGATCACACTAAGTTGCAGAGAACCTCACTAAATAGCTGAGGCTAGCCAAGAACCCAGATCCTCCGGTCTCAGCCTCCCCAAGTATTGAGATTGCAAGCGTGTACCACCATGCCTGGCTTGCTGCTTTTAATTTTGTGTGAAAACTTGGGTCATGTATTCATGAAGTACCAACTGCTATGGGGGTTTCTATTCTGCTGTAAACAAATAAAACACAGACAAAATATTTGAAACAACCATTTTCAGACATTTGATGATAGGCAGCACAATGGGAAGAAATGAGTTGACTCCTACATTGCCTCAGCTTACAGCCTGAGGTAGCTTCCAAGCTACAGAACAAGGAGAGGAAACAGTCCAACCATGTAGTTGAAATGAAGAAACGGAGATCAGAGTTTGTGAATAGCAAGGTAGCTAGAATTTATGGGACAAAGATCCAGAGAGGAGAGAGCTGTGAAAAGAAAGAGTTCTAGAAATTTATGTAGACATCTCCTGAGGCTTTGGCTAAATCCAAAATCGCAAGACCAGGCTAGAACAACGTCCTAGAGAACTCACTTTACCCAGAGCTATAAAATGAGTAAATCTCAGTACTTATGCAGGCCAGACATTTTTCTTAACTCCATCAGAGTAGAGAGATATCACTTAACACATGGACATTCAGTAGAGACTCCCAGAAAAACTATAGGAAGTGAGGCATAATTGGCCTTAGAATAAAAGATTCTCTACCACCATCCTAAAAGGGGTTTTTAAGGTCTTGAAAGTATCCAATTGCTATATATATTAAATTACACACACATATATAATACGTGTGTAACATATATAATATATGTGTGTAACATATATGTGTTGTAATTTAAGTATATAACAAAATACAGTACCCAAAAATGTAAAATTCAAAATGTATAGCCAACAACTAACAATGACTAGGCATATGAAGTAGCAGGAAAAGACCCCCCTCTCCCAAATTAGTCAATAGAAACAGGCCTATAAATGACAGAGATGATGAAATTAACAGCCAAAGATGTTAAAGTAGTTATGACTTTCATCCTTATATTCAGAGAAGTAAAGGAAAACATATGCATAATATGAAGAGAATGGAAGATACCAAATTAAGTAAATGGAACTTAGATAGAAATATATGTGAAGTGAGCCGGGCGTGGTGGCGCACGCTTGTAATCCCAGCATTCGGGAGGCTGAGACCAGAGGATCTGGGTTCGCGGCCAACCTCAGCTACCTAGTGAGGCACTCCGCAACTTAGTGAGACTCGGTTTCAAAATAAAGAATAAAAAATAGGGCTGGGGGTATAGCTCGGAGGTAGAATGCCCCTGAGTTCAATCCCCAGTACCGCAAAAAAAAAAAAAAAAAAAAAAAGTTCGAAATATATGTGAAGTGAAAGACCATGTAGATGAAATTAACAAAAGATTAGACACTACAGAAGAAAACATCCATGACTTTGAAGTACATATCAGTTAAAACTGTCCGAAATGAAACTGAGAGGGTGAAAAACCCAGAAATACATGAAGAAAACCTCAGTAACCTGTGAGTCAGAATCACATTGGTGGGCCAGGCGTGGTGGCGCATGCTTGTAATCCCAGCATTTGGGAGGCTGAGACCTGAGGATCCGGGTTCGCAGCCAGCCTCAGTGCATGCTTGTAATCCCAGCATTTGGGAGGCTGAGACCTGAGGATCCGGATTCGCGGCCAGCCTCAGCTACCTAGTGAGGCATTCCGCAACTTAGTAAGACCCTGTTTCAAAATAAAGAGTAAAAAATAGGGCTGGAGGTATAGCTCAGAGGTAGAATGCCCCTGAGTTCAATTCCCAGTACTGCAAAAAAAAAAAAAAAAAAAAGAATCACATTGTTGGGTGAATCCTCAGCTCAGGAACTCAGTATCTGTAGGGTTCTTGGCTAACTTGATGGAAAAGAATTTCAGCACGCTCTAGTCAGAGACATGGACAGAGGTTTATTCGGGGGAAAAGGGAAAAAGGAAGAAATACACATTCAAAAGAGAATGCGGGCCACCTCAAGATGAGGAAGGGCATTTTTGGGAGTTTAGGGCTGTCTTCTTATAGGGGACTTTTGTGAGGGGTGGACTAGAGGAGGTGTGTGAGGATGATCTCAGTCCAGTAGTCCCCTCGGCGGTTTATGGTGGCCAAGTAGTCCGGTCGGCTCTAGGGTGGATGATCCCAGTCCAGTAGTCCCCAGGCGCTTCCTGGTGGTCTGGTGGTCTGGTCAACCTTAGGGTCCTTAGGTTGATTGGGGTCCTCATTAGCTGATTGACAGATAAGCTGGAGAGTGTCCTAAGTTATTGTACCTGTCTTATCATCAATGTACAGAGCAATTATAGTTTCTTTTAGTTAACTCCAAGATGTACAGACTTCCCAGGAATTTGGGAGAGTCGGGCCTGGGAAAGAGAACCGGTTTGTGGAGTAGAGACTGAAACACTTTAGTTCCAGGTTTTTTATATTAAAGTTATATTTTACTTTCCCTTTCTGTCTGTCTCCTTTCTACCTACTTATTTCTTCTATCCTACATCAACATGATTTAACAAGTATAATTAGGATCCTAGAAGAGGAGGTGTGGGAGACAGAAAAAAAAAAATGTGCACTACTGTCAGATTTTTTCCAAATTTGATGAAAACTATGAGCCCATATCCAAGAAAATATGTCCACATAAAGGCTTCTAAGCAAATAATTATTAGAGCTTTATTCATAGTAGCCTATGAAAGAAGACTAGAAATAACCCAAAGGTCCAACAGGTGAATACATAAATTGTGGTATATCTATGCATAGAAATATTACTCAGCAATACAAACAAATGAGCTACAGTTACTAAAAAGGAAGGACAAGAAGAAACTATCACGTATGTATCAGGCAGTGTGGTATGTATTTTAAATGGTTTATTTCATTTATTCTTCACAATTGCTCTGTGAGTTAAGGATGAAACCCATTTTATATGTGCAAAAAGTAAGGCTCAGAGAATTTACATAAATGCCCAAAGATATGGAGCCAGGATTCAATCCCAAATTTTTTATGTGCTTTTATTGGTGCATTATCTTCTCACATCATAATGTAAATCATGTTGACATTGATATACATCCACACAGCACTTGATGCTCCCTCCCCCCACCTCCCATCAATCCCAAATTTGACTCCATAGACTATTTTCTTTCCCATACTGATAACATATTTAAATATTTAGTTTCTTACGTGAAAATTTCTGGTTTAAATTTTTATTTATTTAAATTTTTTATTTGAAAATTATTCTGAAAGAGCATTATTCTGACATTCACCTTACTGACCAAGGCTCAGTAAATCAAGACTACTGAGGAAAAAGATAAGGAAATAAGGAATTCTGCGCTATATTGTTATAGAAAGTCCCTTTAATTACATAATTTACAATATTTTCTTTCATAACTTTTTGTTAAAAACTCTAAACAGTTGAGTTTTAGCTTCTAGCTAAGCTCAGGAAGACATTCTAAAGGACATGAAGGAAATTAGTTTGGGTTATAGCATATGTCTATGTTATATAATTGAATGCTTACCTATCAGGCACCTTGGATATAATATTGTACTATAAATATGGATTGATGGTCCTTCAGCCTGAGTCTCACTTACGTAAGTGTACTTTAAGAAGACGTCATTCCTTAGTGATTCTCAAAAGCTCTAGATCCCATGAGCTACCTTTTGCAGCCTGTGGAGTCTAGCCCAGCAGTCTCTGACTACTTAATAAAATTTTGTCAAATGGAATCAAGACTCGTATTCACCAGTATCAAGAACTCTACCTCATATTCCTGGGAAAGTCTCTCTTTGACCCACTCAGAAGATAATTCCATGCCCCCCCCCATATCTGAAAAAAATGAATTCCTTTGGTCTGATCTGCCACACCCAATACCCTACAACTAAAGCTAAAGGACATATTCTTAAACCTTCGTAGTAATGTGACTTTAACCTATAATAAAATCCAATTATTATATGTTTGTGGGTCTTTTTCATTCAGACGTGACGGTGGTTTACCAAAATGGATTACCCGTGATATCTGTGAGGCTACCATCCCGGCGGGAGCGCTGCCAGTTCACACTCAAGCCTATCTCTGACTCTGTTGGTGTGTTTTTACGACAACTGCAAGAAGAAGATCGGGGAATTGACAGAGTTGCAATCTACTCACCAGGTATAGTCACCTTAATTCTCAATTCTCACCTATCCGATATTCCCTTCCCCGCCAAGCTATTTCTAGACACACACACACAGGTCTCTGCCAAGAAATATCATACTGTTAACTTTAAAAAACCTTTTTCTTTTTTTTTGCTTAGCAAGTGCCAGGAGAGAAAATGATTTCTCTCCCAGCGGTTCTCAGGATATAATTGTTCAGATTTAGCAAATGTATATGCACAGGGAGTCTCATTCAAAAACAACTCACATACAATGCCTTGGGCACGGATGAGCAGTCAGTCAGTCACCTTTTATGTTATTGGGAGCTTTTATCATTACCTTGGGCTTGGAATGAATTTTTCAAGTAGTTAAGCCCTCATCTCTGGAGATAGGAAATATTAGATCTTCTTTTTAGATCTTCTTATGTTTTTCACATAAATGTTTACCAAATAGAGTATATGACTAGAAAAGAATATAAAATAAAGCACTAAAAAATTCCATTTGCCATAACATCTGCTTCATTTATTTTTTAAGTGCCTTAATTTTTTTTTTCATTTTTACTCTGAAACATTTCAAACCTGCAGAACACTTGCCAGACTAGAACAATAAGTACCCATTTACCCTTTACCTGGATTCACCAGTTGTTAACTGCCACGTTTCTATGCTTTAAGTACTTTTAAATATACTTAATTCCTCCCTCAACCAGTAAGTATCTTACCACCTAGTAAGATAATTAGCAGGCTAGCTTGGTACTTGGCTTGCCCTAACATCCATGCCTATTGAATTAATTGGAAACTAATCAGCAACCAAACAGAAAAGTACCACATGTTAGAAAACATTGTTTTGTTTTTGTTCAACTCAGCTTCTATCATAGACAAATGTAAGCTGTTCATACTTCTCTCCCAGTGACCCTAGATTTCTGGCTGAAACCTATAGATACATTACCAATAATTATTTTACTTGTTCATATAGTTACTAGGAAAGCATTTTGTTAAATCTTCATATGTGAGACCTAAAAACAAAGAGCTTCAGACACTCTAAACTTTGTTCACCATAGAACTGGGGGATGAGGCAAAAAGTTAACTGACATTTAAGAGGAAAGAGGTAATTTTAAAAATCTATTTTGAGGGTTGCTTTTTCCTGACCATTCTTGAATAACTATGGACATATGACAAATTTCATTTAAAATTTCACAGATGGTGTTCGAGTTGCTGCCTCAACAGGAATAGACCTGCTCCTCCTTGATGACTTTAAGCTGGTCATTAATGACATAACATATCATGTACGACCACCAAAAAGAGGTAAACAAAAAAAGGTAGCTTTGATAAGGTCATAGAAATTGAAGGAAGGAACTTTATTTTTCCCTGGATAACCTTGAGACATAGAAATATTCAAAGAATACTGAAAGTTTTATATACTGATAGACTATTTTAGTTGAAGAGCCTATAGAGTATCTGGCACATGGCTAGTACATTAAAACCACTTTGATTCTACAAAGATACTTTAACACTCTATTATCTGGCATTGTCATTCCTTTATACACAAATTTAAATTAAGCTCCTTCTCTCCATACAGGCTAAAAGTCATACTATTTTTATAACCCTAATATAGTATTAGAGGGCTGGGGATGTGGCTCAGTGATAGAGCACTGCCTGGAATGCATGAAGCCCAGTGTTTCAGTATAGCACAGCAAAAGAACAACAACAACAACGATGATGATGATGATGATGATGAAGAAAAGGAAACCTTTCAAAACTAAATTATGGAATTTCCTGTTCTCTTAAACATTGTAAACAGGCAATAATTTTTTGAAGGTTTTTTGTTTTGTTTTGTTTTTGCATGGTACTAGACATTAAACCCAGGGCCTAGCACAAGCTGGGCAAATGCTCTACCATTGAGCCATATCCTCAGCCCTTGTTATTTTATTTTGAGATAGGGTCTTGCTAAGTTGCTCAGGCTGGCCTTGAACTTGGGATTCTCCTGCCTTATCCTCCAAAGTAGTAGGGATTACAAGCATATGCCACTACACCCAGCTCTTTTTGTTTTTTTTTGATGGCTCAAGTTTAGCAGTCTGAAAGTCAATTATTGTATAGATGCTTCTTGGCTTTCAATGGGGTCTATAAACCCATTGTAATGTGAAAGTATTGTAAATTAAAAATGCATTTAATACATCTAACCTACTGAACATCTCAGTTTAACCTAGTCTACCTTAAACATGCCCACAACACTTATATTAGGCTACAATTAGACAAAAATCATCTAATACAAACCCTGCTTTAGAATGGTGTTGAATCTCACGTATACACACAGACAGATGTTTTATACATATGATGGGATGCAAAATGCAATGTCCAAAAGCCACCAACATAACACATGTAGCATATTGGTTATTTAGCCTCCTGAACGCATGGCTGACTGGGAGATGCAGTTCCCTGCTGCTGCCGCCCAGCATCACAGAGTGTATCATATTAGGAAAATTCCAAGGGGAGAAAAAAAAAGGTGCTCAAGTAATTCTCCTTCCTTGGCTTCCAAAGTAGCAGGAACTACAGGTGTGCATCATTTATTTAATGCACTACTTTTAAAAAGAGCAAAAAAATCCATGATGAGCAAAGTATCAGAATTAAAAATAGTATTACTGAATTTTCTTTTCATCCTAGATTCCAGTATAGCTCTACACAGTATGGATGCTGAATATACTCTAAAATAGCATTTTGAGTTGTGTCTTTTTGGGTCATTTTTCTCTCTTTACCCTTCATATTCATTGTTACTTACTGCTGCTGTCAATGCCCTTTTCTCCACCACTACTCCCTCGTTCAGCCTCCTAGAATGTGAGCTGTTTTTGAACATACTTTTAAGAATTGGATCTTGTCAGGCCCAGTGGCACACACCTGCAGTACTAGCACTCAGGAAGCTGAGGTGGAGGATCACTCGAGCCAGGAGTTTGAGGCCAGCCTGGGCAACATAGCAACCCCATCTCAAATAAATAAATAGATAAATAAATAAATAAAGTTGAAAAATAATTGGATCTAATATAGAAAAAGTTCACATGCATGCTTATAATCCCAGTACTTGGGAGGCTGAGACAGGAGGATTGCAGGTTTGAGGACCGCCTTAGCAAGTAGTGAGACTATCATCAATTTAGTGAGACTGTTTCAAAATTTAAAACAAATTTAAATAGAGGTCTGGGAATGTAGTTCAGAGGTAAAATGTCCCTGGATTCCATCTCCAGTATCAGAAAACGAAATGAAACGAGAAGGGAAGAGAAGGGAAGGGAAAAGTTCAAAGTGAAGGCCTAAGTTTTAAAGGCCTCCATAATTTGGTCCGCATCTATCTTATTAAATTTTCTCTTTTTCTGTATGTTGCTTACTTTTTCCACACTGTATACTCATTTCCTGCTTGCTTCTTTCTTCCTTCTCCTTCCTTCCTTCCTTCCTTCCTTCCTTCCTTCCTTCCTTCCTCCCTCCCTCCCTCTCTCTCTCTCTCTCTCTCTCTCTCTGTCTCTCTCTCTCTCTCTGTCTGTCTGTCTGTCTGTCTTGCCTGCCTGCCTGCCTGCCTGCCTGCCTGCCTTGTACTGCCTTCAGGCTCTATGATTTTGTGAATATCATTACTAGACCTCTTATCTGATTTTCCCCCTCTGTAACGACTATATCAGTACCTAATACAAAAATGTTTCTTTCTTTTTTTTTTTCCCCCCCCAAAAATGTTTCTTAATCTTACCTCTCAGGGATTCAAATTCCTCCTTTATAAATTGTAGGCAGCAAGCTTACTCATGCTGTTATCTTAAGGATAGTGTAGAATAATATTTGTGAGAGGATTTTGTTAACCATAGGTAACTTATACCTACTTTAGAAATTATCTTTTCTAAAGGGAACTGAGCTTCCAGGAGAAATACTAAGATTGGTATAGTAGAAGCATCATAACTCAGCTCCAGGCATGGGAATCAGGAAATGTGGACTCTACTACTTCATGTCAACAATCTGGAAGTTACTTAAGCCTTCTAGAGTGCAATTTCCTCTTGTGATAACTTTGGAAATTTTAAAGCTACATATAAATGTGAACTGCAAATATGGTACAAAGAAGACCCTGTTGCCATAGATGACTTCTGGAACTTAAAGTGCCCTGGCTTTTATCCATCCCTGTTAATTGAGGTATGCGAGATACTGTAGTACCAGGTGCTGGATCCCTTTTTACTCTATCAGCTCTTCTTTAATCCAATTTGCTACCTTTATCCGAATTTTTTCATCAAATTAATTTCTGTGATAACGGTACTAAAAGACACTCTTGAAGAATATTGGAAATATATGGTTAATTTTGAGTTAGAAGAGGGCTGACCTTACGCCATAACTAACAAAATGTTATGTTTAAAGCTAATAAGATCCTAAAACAAAAGCTTTATATCTATTGTTTTTTCTCTTATTTGACGGCTAATACCAGCTGAGTTTTTATTAGATTCTTAAAACATAGTTTTTAGATTTCTGGAAACATGCTGCTTGCTCACAGTAGAAAATATTTACTCAAAGACTTTAATCTCTTACCCTTTCATTCTCATAACTCCATGCCCTTTAGAGCATGATATGGAGGCCCATACAGCTAGTCTCTGCTTTTCTCAACAGGAATGAATAAAAGTTGGTGTGCTAGGGGGAAGAAACATAGGGGTTAAGATTACTAGGAAGCTGTTATGTTCATTTGTACCTTTGTATTTGCAAATTTGAAATACTGTACGATTTTCCTCAGGAGTTTCTAAGGGGAAAAATTTAAATGGCAGAACCACATATAAATTATAAATCCACTTTTTTTTTTTCATGACACTGGGGATTAAACCAGGGGTTTACCCATGCTAGGCAAGTGCTCCACCACTGAGCTGCATTGCAAGCTCTTTTTAAATTTTATTTTTGAGACAGGGTCTTGCTAAGTTGCCTAGGCTGCCCTCAAACCCTATCCTCCTGCCTAACCCTCCCACTAGCTGGGATTACAGGCATGCACCACTGCATCTGGCTCCAAATCAGCATTTTAATATGCCTGGTAATCAAATTCATTCTAAACCTCTCTACTAGTTTTTAACATTTGCTTTAATTTTTTTGTCTTTAATGAATATTATCGTTGTTGTTACTTGTGGTGCTAGCAGTTAAACCCAGGTTCTCACCCATGCTAGGCAAGTGCTCTACCACTGAGCTATATCCTAGCCCTGAAGATCATTATTATTATTTACATTATTTTTCTCAATATTTCCCTCAACTGTAGCTACATTTTTAGCATTTAGACTTCAGAATAATGGTGAATATTGCTTTCAAAATTTTGAGTTATCCAAATATTAATTTACTTTCTAGATTTTTGGACAATTCATTTTTTAAAAAGAACTGTTACTTTCCTTCACTTTAACACTGAAGGTAGGACCTCTATAATGGATGGATCTGACTCCTAATCTTGTCATTGTCTGATAGTCCCAGAAATAGCAGCTTTCCATTTAAGGCATACATTAAAAAATAAAATAAAGCCGGGCGTGGTGGGGCACGCTTGTAATCCCAGCATTCGGGAGGCTGAGACCAGAGGATCCGGATTCGCGGCCAGCCTCAGCTACCTAGTGAGGCACTCCGCAACTTAGTGAGACCTGGTTTCAAAATAAAGAATAAAAAATAGGGCTGGGGGTATAGCTCGGAGGTAGAATGCCCCTGAGTTCAACCCCCAGTACCGCAAAAATAAATAAATAAAGTAAAATAAAATGGTGACCCTTTCTTTCAGACCTCTTAAGCCATGAAAATGCAGCAACGCTGAATGACGTGAAGACACTAGTTCAGCAGCTCTACACTACGCTGTGCATCGAGCAGCACCAGTTAAACAAGGAGAGGGAGCTGATGGAGAGATTAGAGGACCTCAAAGAGCAGCTGGCTCCCCTGGAGAAGGTGACAGTGGAATCGCTGCCTTTTTTCTTCATCTGTGTTTTTTCCAGGACGCGTGTGTTTCTGTTTTTTCTTCAAAGTTCATAATTGAGTCATGTTAGTCAAATTAATCCACTAATTTATAAGCCTGAACCTTAAAAGTTTCAATCAAAGCTAAGAAAGGACTTGGAATAGTTTAGAGTCTTAATAATAGACTTAGACCTCTGAGGTCTAATGTATTGCCTTTAACTAGATGTGTCACATTTAAGAAATTAGATTACAAGGATAAGAAGCAAATGCTTCTAATATGCTTTGTCTGATTTTTATTTTTCCGTAGTACTGGGGATTGAACTCAGGGGTGCGCTATCTCTGAGCTATATCTCTAGCCCTTTTTACTTTTTTATTTTGAAATAGGGTCTTGCTGCCCAGGCTGGCCTCAAATCTGCTATCCTCCTGTCTCAGCTTCCCAAGTACTGGGATTCCAGGCCTGAATCACTGCTGCTTTTTCTGATTTATTAAAAGCAATCATTATAACTTATTGAGTATTTAGTTTGTTTCATGAATTTGCTAAATATCTTTTCGTGTGCTCTTATTTAATCCTCAGAACAACTGTATAATAAAGTTAATGATGTTTCACATATCAGGACCCTGAGCTCAGCCACTCTGAATCCAGGGTCCATGCTCTGACTTACTTTACTGGTCTGCCCTTGGTATAGCATTTGAGTTAAAACTGTGTCTCACACAACAGTGAGACAACATTGGTATTCCTCTTCCAAACACGACAGTCTTGTAGTTGAATGAAGAGCTGTTGAAACTCACTCCCATATTTTCAGCTACTTCTAGGGTGAAACAAGTAAAACCCGAAAACTGTAGTTGTCCCTGTAAGATATTTTGTTCAGTGAAAACTACAGATACTATTTAGGAAGATAAGTTATATTTACTAGAATTGAATCTAACTCATGTCTTGATTAAAAGTCCTATTTCTTTAGTGGGTATAGAACAGTTTAAATAAGAGTTTTAAATTGTTTCCATGTCAAGTGCATTATGATTGAGCATGTTTACCCAATAGGTCCGAATTGAAATTAGCAGAAAAGCTGAGAAGAGGACCACTTTGGTGCTATGGGGTGGCCTTGCCTATATGGCCACACAGTTTGGCATTTTGGCCCGGCTCACCTGGTGGGAATACTCCTGGGACATCATGGAGCCCGTCACCTACTTTATCACCTATGGAAGCGCTATGGCAATGTACGCGTATTTTGTAATGACACGCCAGGTAAGAAGTCCTCTTCACATAGCTTTTTATGAGGTAGCAATAAAGTTGTGGTTGCCGAAGTAGTTCTCTTTTCTCTTTTATATTCTTTTCAAGGTCATTTCTTCTTAAGTACTCACCTTATGTATGCACACATGTATGTGCATGTGCAGGAGTGTGTCACTTATATATCAGGCATACTGGAGGTGATGCAGCTAGAGTGGTAGGTATGTGACATGACTTCTGACCTCATGGAGCTCACAGATTATTAAATAGCCATAGAAACCATTGCATTCAGAAAAATACTAATAAGAATAGGAGCACCTTTGCTTTAATAAGAAGATTGACCAGTCGTAGATTAACTGTGTACCTGCGTTGGTTTGATTTTTTTTTATTTTTTTTTTATTTTTTTATTTTTTATTTTTTGCGGTACTGGGGATTGAACTCAGGGGCATTCTACCTCCGAGCTATACCCCCAGACCTATTTTTTATTCTTTATTTTGAAACCAAGTCTCACTAAGTTGCGGAGTGCCTCACTAGGTAGCTGAGGCTGGCCGCGAACCCGGATCCTCTGGTCTCAGCCTCCCGAATGCTGGGATTACAAGCGTGAGCCACCACGCCCGGCTTGATTTTTTTTTAAATATGTTGTGTAGTAATTAAATAGTTGGATGGGGAGCATCACACACTTTTATTGAGTTCTTGGAATGGAGAGTTGATGATAACTAATCAGATACTTAAACTAAACTCTGGATTACATTTGTGCATGTTAAAAAGTTGTTTTTACTTCATGGAAGAGAAATGAAAATTAGGTACCTAATCACTTCACACTCGTGGCCTATTCTTTATCAGCCAAGGCTTGTTTGTTGACTACCAATATCTAATAGACCTAACTTTTTTTGCCACTGCTGGCTTAAGTATCTTGGAAATCCATAGGGTTTCTTAGAAATAGTCTGAGGGATTTATCACCCCTATTCTCTTTGGTGATATTAGCAGTGGAACCCAGGGCCTCTCACATGCTAATGCGTACATGCTCTGCACTGAACTATCCCCGCCCAAACACACCCCTGTTGTCACTTACTACTATATCTGTGATACATCACAGATCCAATCTAGCATTCCCTTGAATAACAACATTTAAAATAGCTGAGGCACTTGAGAAATGTTTCCATTTTCTTATGTATTTTATGTATCAAAAGAAAGGTGAGAGCTGCTTCTCATATTTTTATGTACCTGCTATTGAATGAACATGGGCGTTTCTTTCTGTTGTTAGATCAGTGCTCATGGGCTTCTGTATGTGTGGGAAAATGAAAGCAGAAGAATGTTATTTAACCTTTCTGAGTCATGAAAGTAAACTGTTCTGTCCCTCTAATGCTTGCCCAAAATCTGCTGCATCTACTCCTTTATCTGGCTCCCATGAGTCACTGTGTGAGCAAAACCAAACAGCCATATCATTCCTATCTAAGTACAGCTCTGGACACCACTCCTATCTGTCTCCCTTTCCCACTTTCTCTTCTTTAGCTTGGGTATTCATAACTGGTTCTTGTCTGTCCTTTTCAAATGGCTAACTCCCTTATATATGTACCATGTGTTGTAAGCAACCAAATTATATTTTCTGTTCCCCCCAAGATGTCCTGAGTTTTCCACCACTTCATTTCTTATTTCACACCATTCTTTCAACTAGGAAAGGTCTCTGTTGATCTCTACCTATCATATTTCAAGGTTTACTAAATGCTTATCTTTTGTGAACATTTGACCAGTACCCTCCAGCTGACCTCTCTCTTTCTTCTGAATTTCTGTAGTACAATATGCCTCTCATTTCACTCATTCCATGCAATCTTGTATTATAATTATTTGTGCCATGTCTTTTTTCTCCTACTTGACTTTGGTTTCATTCAATTTTTATTTCCTTACCATGTAACACAGAACCTTGTATCTAGAAGACTCTGAGTGAGCTGAACATATTAAATAAATGGCAGACACACCTTCAGCCACCCTTTAGAACTTTTCCAGTTACACTTTGAATCTAGAGGGCACCTTTGATATAGGTCTTGCCAATCAATTGAGTACAAAATGGTGTTTCTTGTGGATGTTGCATTTCCTTGATTACTGAAAAGATGAAGCATTTGTCATACTTCTGTAAAATGCCCAGGCCTTTTGCATGGTTATTAATTACTATAAGTACCTTTTCCTGAGGCTAGTTATATATTAGGCATTTTAGATCTAATAACAAATGTATACATTCATATATATAATCAAGTAGATTGTGTAGTAAACTATAGGACCAGGAATTGAATTCAGATGTGTCCCATAAACTGTTCTTTCCACTCAATTGTAATACTGCCTTCTGTTGATTTCATTTATGAGCAGTTCTTTTTTTTTTTTTTTTTCTTTTTTTTGTGGTACTAGGGTTGGAATCCAGAGGCATTCTACCTCCGAGCTACACCCCCAGCCCTATATTTTATTCTTTAATTTGAAACCAGGTCTCACTAAGTTGTGGAGTGCCTCAACACACACTGGCCGCGAACCCGGATCCTCCGGTCTCAGCCTCCCAAATGCTGAGATTACAAGTGTGCGCCACCACGCCTGGCTATATGAGCAGTTATTTCTGAGAACTATAATTAATCTGAATCTAGAATAAAAATAGAAGCATGTTAGAGAAATAATTACTGCTTACATAAAGTTCTTGTTTTATAAATGCTTTATTCAACCACAGATTTATGCAAGATATTAGATTTGAACACAGTGTCAGCACTTTTTTCTTCTCATTATCATGTGGTAGGATTTTATTTAATACATTATCATTCCTACTGCTGAACTGCTCCACTTCTGTGAGTCCCAAAACATTGTTGCTGCCCCCAAGTGACAAATTGCAAAATAGCAGTAGTAAACAATTTAGTCACTATTCATTTATGAATAGGAAAACAGCAACCAAATAAAATGTAAATATTAGTTTCTTATATTAAATATTCTCTTACCAAACTGGTACCCATAATTAATACCATGAAGCAAAATGCCTATTCAACAACACTTAAATTCTTCTAATCTGTTAGAATGAGATGCTAAATTTGTTAACAATCTAAATATATCCCAATAGTATATTAAGCTCCAAAGAATATAAGATGGCAGGTCCCCTGAAATAATAAAATTGAGTGGAATATTGAATTTTGCTAATGTTTCAATGGTATCTTGAGTGCCAGGTGGAAGAGGAACCTGACAGAATAGACAGTCAGGGTTACTTAGGCCCACGTGTGGTCTGCCGCATCCCACAGTCCAGCTCAGGCATGTGCAGCCGAGGGGATGTTACCTGGGGGAAGGGGGTGCAAATTGGTCCTTGGAGAGTAGAAACATCTCAGCTGTTATAATATATAAACAGATGTACAGTGTATCTGTAGTATTAAATTTTCTTTTGGAAGAAGGGGCAATCAGGGGAGGGGAGAAATGTCCTTAAAACGGGTCTTAGGGAACAGTAATGAAAGATGAGGTTGAGAAGCAAAGAGCTGACCTCTCATCAACCATCATTATATTCTACTCCAGCAGACCACCTCAGTGGTTATTCAGGACCTTCTTTCCTAGAATTACCTCACTATAATATAAATCAGTATGCTAGTTTCTGATCATAGTTTCTTATCTTTTTAGCCCCTTTATTCACTCTCTGTCCTTTGACCTCATCCAGGCCTTTAAACTACTGACATCTTTCTCTTAACTGTTTACCATCACATACCTCCTGTGTTGCTTCCTTTTCCAACTTAGATCAATTGCCAGTCTCTTCTTAGTATCCTAGAAGCCTTGCCCCTTCATCTTTCTACTATTATATACTCTACAAACTACTAATTTGGAATAAATATGGCCCTTTATCCTGTATCCAGGCTACTAAACACTGTTAGAGGAAAAGAATCCTGTAATGGTATGGAATGAGCCATTGCTTGTGTTTCTAATTATGTTTCCTTCCCTCCTACTCCCACGGCAGTTATTCTAAGAGTTCACATCAAGCTCCCCATTTCACCCTTAAACTTGCTTCCTACTTCTAGAAAACTGAAGTTAACAGATAGAAGCTTATTCCTAAACCTTGTGAGTTTAACTATATTTGTGCCTACTTTTATATTATATCCTTCAAGTTCAAAGTAGAGGTGATATTTTTCTGTTCAGGGACAGCTCCTTAACCTGTTCCTAATCCCATTCCTTCCTTCTACTACCTCATTCCTCTGTGTGTGTGTGTGTGTGTGTGTGTGTGTGTGTGTGTATGTGTGTTTTCCCCCTCTCCCACAATCATCACTATGCTCTCTATGTCTCTTCACACTAATTGTCAAATCATGAAATTTCTAGAATATCTATTTCTAGAATAGATTCAGTTAATGCTTGATACTCAAAAGAGAGAGCATAGGCTGGATGTGGTTGTGCATGCTTGTAATCTCAGACTTGGGAGGCTGAGACCAGAGGATCTGGGTTCACTGCCAGCCTCAGCTACTTAGGCTCTCCACAACTTAGGGAGACCCCATTTCAAAATAAAGAATAAAAAAAAAATAGGGCTAGGGATGTAGCTCAGAGGTAGAATGCCCCTGGGTTCAATCCCTAGTACTGCAAAAAAAAAAAAGAGAGAGAGAGCATAGAATAAATTTAAACAAATTTATATTTGCATCCTAAGCAAAGATAGGTAAGTAGCTTACTAACAGCAATTTAGATGACCAGTAAAGGACTTTCCCTCAAGTTCTTTTTTTTTTTTTTTTTTTTTTTTTTGCGGTACTGGGGATTGAACTCAGGGGCATTCTACCTCCGAGCTACACCCTCAGCCCTATTTTTTTTTATTCTTTATTTTGAAACAGGGTCTCACTAAGTTGCGGAGTGCCTCACTAGGTAGCTGAGGTTGGCCACGAACCTGGATCCTCCAGTCTCAGCCTCCCAAATGCTGGGATTACAAGTGTGCACCGCCACGCCCGGCACTCCCTCAAGTTCTTAATCTGTTAATTATTCCTTCAGTCAATGCTACTGATTCACACTCAGTTTTATTCATCTATAAAAGGTTTCCAACTCTTTACCATTCATCCAAAGTCTGTTATCATCAATAGTGAATATTTACTTTGGTTTCATTGGTAAGTAGGTAATCAGACCAGTCCCATTAGAATAAGTTAGAGTTGTTAGACAAAACAAATACACATCTGCCTGAAGATGTGTATGTATGTGAAGAACCAACAAAATAACAAAAATGAGCAGGCAAGGATTAGAAGAAGAGGAGTCCCATGAAGACAAGCCTAGTATTTAGGTGTGCTTTTTTCCCCTGGGGATTTATACTGATTAAGAGAGTATGGCTGAGAGGCCGAGAATCTGACCCATGTTTGGAACCAAAGCCACAGAGAGTGGTGTCCAGGGATCAATAATACAAATGAAATAGTCTTTCTTTGGTCTGGAACCGCTGAAAGCCACCATTGTAGAAGGATAAGCCTGTAATCTCAGAGTGCTGGTACTCACAAGTTCCAGGTAGAAGCAAACATAAATCACCCTGGGAGCAGATAACATCTTAAACCTTAAATTATTTTGCTAAGAATTTGTAAATACAAAGTCATACAATAAAAAATAAACAGATGCACAAGGATATTTCTACAAAAACAAAAGACACCAGAAGCAAATACAGATAAGGGGGCCACATATTGGCATTGTCAGATATAACCTTTAAAATGATTATACTTACTATATTTAAGGGAGTAAAAGTCAAGTTGAGCAAATAAGTTGATTTTTTTAAAGAACCAAATGAAAATTCTAGAAATGAAATATAATAGATGGGTTTAACAACAGATTAAACCTAGAATAAGTCAGAGGAAACTATTCAAAATGATGTATAGAAAGACAAAAAGATAACCAAGTATGTGGCACATGTCTGTAATCCCAGTACGTGGGAGGCTGAGACAGGAGGATCGTAGGTTCAAACTTAGTGAGACCCTCAACAACCTAATGAGACCTTGTTTTAAAAATTTTTTTTTTAACTTTTTTTTAAATGGGGCTGGGAATGTAGCTCAGAGGTAGAATGCCTCTGGGTTCAATCCCCAGTACGCCCTCCCCCCCAAAAAAGACCAAAAGATGCAAAATACAGGAAAGGGTCAGAGACACAGAAGAAACAGTGAAAAATCCAATATGTATTTAATTTATTGTAATCTTGAAGAAGGGAGGCAATGAAAAGAAACATTTTAAGAGCTAATGGCTAAAAAAATTTCCAAAATGATGAAAGGCCTCAGTTTTCAGATTTGAGAATCTAAATCAACACCAACCAATAAAAAGAAATCCACATATCGACACATTAATAGCAAAACTCAAAAAACAGAGCCAAAGGGAAAAATCTTAAACACAGAGAAGAAAGAAAAGCTGTTTTCAAAGAGCTGAACACTGACCTCTCAGCAGCAACTCTGAAAGCTAGAAGACACTAGAGTGGTATCTTCAATGTGTTGGAAGAAAATAGCTCTTAGAATTCTGTACTCAGACAAAAAAAAATCCTTTCAGAAAAAAGGTGAAGTAAAGATGTTCAGACAAATAGAAAATTTGTCACCACCAGATCTCCACTAAAGGAAATACTTAAGGGTGTTCTTTTTTTGAGCAGAAGGAGGCTTCTCACAGATGTAAGATGTGAGAAAAGCCAGGCATGGTGCAATTCTTGTAACCCCAGTACTTTGGAAGCTGAGACAGGAGGATCACAGGCTTGGGACCAGCTTCAGCAACTTAGACCCTCCACAACTTAGTTTCAAAATAAAATGGAGCTGCGGGCATAGCTCAGAGGTAGACTATCCCTGGGAAAAGAAAAAAAGAAAAACAGGAAGGAATGAAGAGCAATGAAAATGGTAAATCTGTGAGTAGTTCTAAAGGGATATTAAAAATGTATAAAACAATTGTAATAAACTCTTGTGGAATTCAAAGTACAGAGAGAATTAAGATATACAACAGTAATGGCATGTAATTCTAAAGTGGGTAAACAGACAAAGTGTTCTAATATCGGCATCCAGTAAAAGCACCACTCTCTTCAGCCTTGAACAGGAAGCCCTAGCTAGTGCAGAAGGCAGGAAAGAATATGGAAGAAAGGAAACTGACACTTTGTATAGATGCTATACATTTTTTTAAAAATTGAAAGAGGGCCGGGGGTATAGCTCAGTGGTAGAGTGCTTGCCTAGTATGCATGAGGCCTTGGGTTCAATCCCCAGCACTACCACCACCGCCACAACCAAAAAAATAAAAGAAACATACAGATAATTGCTTAAATGTATTGATAATTGTTTCATGAGGTTACTGAGAAGATCAACTGCATGTCTACATAATACCAAGAAACAGAAAATGAAAAATTTAAAAAGATAGAACTTAAAATAACATTTTTTCTTCTTTTTCAGTGCTGGGGATTCAACCCAGAACCTAGAATCCGGGACTTTATGTGTGCTAGGAAAGCACTCTATCACTGAGCTACATCCCCAGCCTTTAAAATTATGTTTAAGAATACCTAGAAGCCGGGCGTGGTGGTACATACTTGTAATCCCAGCATTCGGGAGGCTGAGACCGGAGGATCCGGGTTCGCAGCCAGCCTCAGCTACCTAGTGAGGCACTCCGCAACTTAGTGAGACTCGGTTTCAAAATAAAGAATAAAAAATAGGGCTGGGGGTGTAGCTCGGAGGTAGAATGCCCTTGAGTTCAATCCCCAGTACCGAAAAAAAAAAAAAAAAAAGAATACCTAGAAATAAATCATGCAAACTATGTGCAAGGTTTCTCTGCAGAAAAAAACATAAAGGAGACCTAGTAAATGGAATACATAGTGTATTCATTGACTAGAAAAGTAAATACTGAGAAGGGTCAGTTATACCCACACTGATCTTTTCGATTCAGTGCAGTCCTATTCAAAATCACAGCAGATCTGGGGATAGAAGAGATTCAAATAAGTTGCTTCTAAAATTTATACAGAAATGTAAAGGATTAAGACAAACAAACTTTTGAGGAAAAACTAGGTAAGAGCATTTGCTTGAGATAGGAAGACTATATAGCTGTAGTTATAGCATTTCAGTAATTAAAGTGGAAGGGAGAAGAAGGAAGAAGAAGGGTAAAGAAGGGAGAATATTTTTTTCTTTTCTTTTTTTCAGTGATGGGGAGGGATCCAGGACCTTTTGCATGCTAGGCAGGCATTCTATGAGCTACACCCCAGCCCAGGAGCGTCTTTTTCAGTAATGGTACTAGGACATTGGTGCTGTGGATATTGCATATCTATATAAAAAAATGAAATGGCCCTTTCTTTACACTACAAATAAAAATTAATTTGAGAAGGGTCATAGATCTAAACATGAAAGTAACACATTGAGGCTCTTGGGAGATAAATATAGGAGAATATCTTAATAACTATGGAATAAAGAATGACTTTATACATAGAATGAAAAATGCTAACCATAAAGGATAAGAATGAAAAAATGGGCCTCTAAAAGAAAATATGCAAATGGCCAGTAAAATATGAAATGGGAAGTTCTAAACCTTATGAGTGATCAGGAAAATACTGTTTATCTCCAAGAGAAATGAAAACATACTGTCCACACCAAAACTTGCACATGCCTATTTGTAGCAGCATTATTCATAGTAGGATGTGGAAACAACCCAAATGCTATCTACTGGTTAGTATCCATTCATTGAAATATTATTTGGCAATAAATGAAATATTGATACGTGCCACTAATGGGTGAGCCTTGAAGACATTATGCTAAGTGAAAAAGCCAGACACAAAAGAGCACATCCACACATTGGATGATTCCTCTTAGCTGAAAATTCCAGAAGAGGAGAAACTATAGAAACAGAAAGTAGAAGGCAATTGCCTAGAACTGGTGGTGTTGGGAAGATGAAAAGTGACTGTTAAGAGGTTTCTTTTGGGGGTAGTAAAAATGTTCTAAAGTTGTAATAATGATTGCAAAACTGTAAAAATACTACTAACCATTGAGCATTATGCCTTAAATGAGTGAATTACATCTCAGTAAAGCTGCTTTTAAAAACCGAAATACTGCTGCACACACATATGAGGAAAGCTAACTCTTTTAAACTGGCAATACCAAGTGTAGGCAAGGATATGTAGTGATGGCAGCTCGTATCCTGCTTGGCACAACCATTTTGGAAAACTATTTGACATCCCTTCTTAAATTTGAACACATGCATACCCTGTGATCTAGCATTTCCACTCCTAGGTATATATTCAACAGAGGATATAAGTTCAGAAATGTTCTTGGAAGCATTACTCATAGTACCCCAAACCAGGAAACAACCCAATAACCTATCAGTAGCAGAATGGACAAATGGTGAATGGTCATACAATATAAGATGGCAATGGGGATGAGGAGACTACAACTATGAAGGAAGAATGTCAGCCCAGCACAGTGTCACGTGCCTGTGGTTCCAGCTACTGAGGAGGCTGAGGCAGAAGGATCTGCTTGAGCTTAGGAGGTTGAGACCAATCTGGGCCACTTAGTGAGAATTTGTCCCCCCCAAAAAAACACAGTTAAGAAATAAATAATACAGCACATGTCTGTATGTCTTTATGTATGTGTAGAATCTAGTCAACAATTAGCAAATGCTTATTTTGTGCAAACAGTATACTAAGGACTAATAGTTTAATCCTTCATTTTTGTAGGAATATGTTTATCCAGAAGCCAGAGATAGACAATACTTACTATTTTTCCATAAAGGAGCCAAAAAGTCACGTTTTGACCTAGAGAAATACAATCAACTCAAGGATGCAATTGCTCAGGTAAGTTTTGTAAAAATTGAAATAAATCCCAGCCCCACCTTGTATGGCATTATTATTATTATTCATAACCACACTACTTCAAATGGGGAAACTGAGAATGACCCAACTATCCATTTCTTGTATAAATTATTCCTAGTTAATAAAAATGGACTATTTTAGTAGTAAACACCTCTGTGGAAGGGCTCATAACACAAGCAGATGAGAAGAGGTCCTATCTATCCTATTAACACTAGCACATTGAAATTTTTAGACCTACTTTAGCTTTTTAAAAATTTTGTTTCTTTAGAGCTGTTTATTTTTCTATTCTCAAAAGAGAATAGTGTTCTCTCTTCTTTTTAATCCTTCTATAATAATCGACTCGAAGACTTCTCACCTAAAATGTGGGATAGCAATGGGGCAAATGTAAAATCTAGGTAACAAAAAGAGTCATCTTTGCCAGGCACACATCAGAAATCATTAAACTAGAAGATACTTTTTTAAAAGATTGATATATTTTATTTTTCATAAAAAGCTACCTTTTTTAAACTTCTGGGTCTATGTCCCGCAATCTGATGTCTTTGATTTTGGTGAATAAATCCTCATTCCTTTCCTCCATATTCTTTTGTGCCTTTAGAGAATTTGAACAGTCCCCAGAAGCCCTTCTGACCTCTTTAATGCTTAGTTGCTCTTCTCTAGACTTTCTCTGCCTTTTCTGTCTTGTTGGTTACGAGATCGTGCTTTGAATAGGCCTAATCCATCTTCCTGCTTTCATATCAGTACACTCTGTCTTCTGTGGCTGCATCTTGGTTCTCAGCTGGAGAGAATGCTGATCTCAATCATCTCTAGAGCGCTTACAAATACAGATGATTCAGTCCCACCCAAGGCTTATTAATCCAACTCCTCACAGCATGTGGAGGTTTTGAAAGTGCTGCAGTTGATAGCACATCTTTGTTTTCAAATTCACTGACAAAGTGAAAAACTTAAACAGATACTGGATAAAGTCTCTGGATTAAAAAAAAATTCTCTACAATCATAAGGGATTGAAGATTTACTCACCAAAATCAAAGTAGCATAAGTTAAAGTTTTGGTTCCCTGCAAAGGTTTGCGACAGGCCTTCTCGCTGGGGAAATGCCATCAGGGTGTATGTGTCAGATGTCCCCTACACTCCTGAGCCCCTTGCTACCCCATTGGTAGCACTGCCTTTTCTGAGGCTTTCTGGACACCTGAAACTGCCAAGGACAGACCTATTTTGGATTCTCTTTTTGTTGTCCTATGTCTTGATTTAAAGCCCTTTGTCTTCTGAATTTCAGAGTAATTGAGATGATCTCTTTGACTTATAGTAATGGAGGGAAGAAATTTTCCTTTTCTCAGTAGGCAGTAATGTCATTGAAAGCTTCACTAGCCAGTTTTCCTCATCTTTTATTTCTATTTTAGGCAGAAATGGACCTTAAGAGACTGAGAGACCCGTTACAAGTACATCTCCCCCTCCGACAAATTGGTGAAAAAGATTGATCAGCAAAGAGCCTGTGAATCCCGGCAGAAAGATCACCTGTTATAACTCTTGCCTTTTTAATTAAAGCATCGCAGGTGGAAGCTGGGAGCCACATGGGGTAGAGGGTTTTTACCTTTAATTATAAAACAAAAACAAAAAGGATTTTAGGGAAGAAAGAAATGTTAAAATCTAAGGCTCGGGCATTGTGGAATGTAAGCTCAAAGGGCTTCGAGAACATTGTCTTAACCAAGCATCTCAGTTTCTGGATGAAATGATGCAATTACATAGTTGAGAGATTCATAAAGAGAAGGTGATGCTGGGGGTGTTTGTTTCTTGTATCTCTTTTGCAGGGTTAACAAAACAGTAACACACCAGCACCCTCTCAGCTCTAATTTTTTTAATTTAATGTTTCTTATTTTTGACATAAGAGTAAATAAATATATCAGAAAAGCAATTCCTCATGATATGTGGGTGGCAAACAGAGTCTGAGCCTGTATGATTAGCGTTTATTTTAAATTGGACCAGTCTCTGCAAAGTTACCAGGAATCTCTCCCTCCTCTACCCCTTTTCTGGCCATCTACCTGTTGGTTACCCTGATTTTATCCAAATGATACTTGGAACCAACTTATGACTGTTTGATAATTAACACTTTGGATTATCCCTTAATATCTTTTTAAATGTCTATATATCTCAGTGTTCTGGATCAGTCTCTAGAAATCATTGGCAATACTGCATGAGGTTTCTCTGTTTTGTTTTGTTTACTAATTAGTCTTTTAAGAGGAGGATAATTTCCTTCCTCTATATACTTATCCCATTGATAATCTTCTCTCCCTGCACAACTCAGATCAGAGGGAGACTGTTCTGCTATATTACCAAATCAGGAAGATGTAAGGTTTACAGATTGGCTAAAAATCATGGCTCTGTAGCCATTTCAGAATCAGAATAATCTCACTGCTCTTAATCTGCTTGTGGAACAGCATTCCAGGCCACCCAGGTGGCACTGCTGTGTCTGGAGGCTTTGTGGATCTCGAAGGACACACACTTCTACACTGTCGGTGAACTTCCCCACCTCCACCACTCCAGTCGTTGTAAATCAAGTGTGTGGACCTCCAAGGGTGCAATTTATCTTTATACAGGAATACATTTCTATGGCTTCCTTCAGCCTGCCCTCGCCACCCTATTTTTTCTTACCTTTAATTGAGAGGAAGAAAAGTTAATCTTATATGCTATCAAAATGTTTTCTACCATGTTTCCAGTTGACATCTGCATGTGAAGAGTAGAAGGAGTCTGTGTCTGATATCCTGTTTTTAACTGCTTTAGGGCAGGATGGCAAGGGTGACAGGGCTGGCCACACAGCTGATTAGCTCTTTTCTTTCATGATTCATCCCTCCTCATGTTACAAGGAGTTTCTTTCTCTTTTTCTTCCTCCTTTGGGATCGTTGTGTATGAAAAGAAACCCTTTAATGACAAACCCAGACTCCAGGTGCCTTGCAGAGGTTGAGGCCAGCCAGGATTGCTGCTGCCCACCACCACCCTTCACTGGCATGACGGAATGGAAGGGTGCATGTCTCCTCGCCCACCCACCTCCTCCTTCCTTCCCTGTCCTTCAGCTCCACCCTCCTTTATTTTTGTTGTGTGGATTATTTTTAAACCATTTATCCTGTTTGTGTGCAGGGTTTTTAAGAAGAAACAGCACAGTGCAATGAGAAAATCCTGGGGTGTGTGGGAGGCAAGGGAGGGAGGACACGGAAAAGTCCTTTAAACAAATAGCAAAATATTGAATGTGTAAAATCCTGTATCATTTATGAAATATGTATAAAAAGCAATGTACCTTCTGGAACAATAAATACTTATTAAATTTTTGAACTATAGCCTCTCATTCTTTAAAATAAAACCAGGAAGAAGCTTATTTTCCTGTGACTTCAAGTGGGAAGCCCTTTACTTCTAAGATCTGTTTTTTGTAAAAATGCCATTATCAAGTTAAGCTTTCTTCCTGACCCTATATTTCAAACACAGACATTTCACTAATTCTTCCTGAACCTAAGATGGTCATTTTTTTCCCAAAGAGACTGAGTGACCTACTGCCATTAATAAAGTCAACAATACTGTTGACTGATATTCTCATCTCCTGATCCACAGGGAAATCTCCATTACACCAGACCACCTTGATTGCTCTGGAATCCAGAAAGAATAAACCAAGATTAAATATTATTTTCAGAGACTGTATCAAGTTTATAGCAGTTGCTAACCAGGAAAATGTCAGATGCTGCCAAGTTTGTCCACAGCATATCAAAAAGCATGTATTACGTATTTGATTGTTTTATTTTAGTGCAGTATGAGGTAGTACTCAAATGGCCTCTATAGCTGTGGTCCTGCCTCCTGACAGTTTACAACAGCCTAACATGGACAACCCTAAGACATATGCAAAGCATAAAAAAATACAAATGAAAATGTTGAGCCATTATTTGTACTCAACAAATCTACACATTCTATTAAGCTTTGTATTGCTTTTTTTTTTTTTTTTAAGCAAAGGAAATAAAAACATGATTCTTGCCTCTAAGGCACTCAGAATTTGAAGTTTAAGGCACAGTGAACTCAACAACTACAGCAACAAAAGTCTGATTAAAACCAGGGCAAAAAGCCAGTAGAAGTGCATGCACTTGTAATTCCAGTACTTGGGAGGATGAGACAGGAGGATCGCAGGTTCAAGGACAGCCTCAGCAAGTACTGAGACTCTCATCAACCTAGTGAGACCCTATTTCAAAATAAAAATTAAAAATAGGACTGGGGCCGGGCGTGGTGGCGCACGCTTGTAATCCCAGCATTCCGGAGGCTGAGACCGGAGGATCCGGGTTCGCGGCCAGCCTCAGCTACCTAGTGAGGCACTCCGCAATTTAGTGAGACTCGGTTTCAAAATAAAGAATAAAAAAAAAATAGGGTTGGGGGTGTAGCTCGGAGGTAGAATGCCCCTGAGTTCAACCCCCAGTACCGCAAAAAAAAAAAAAAAAATAGGACTGGCGTGTAGCTCAAAGGTAGAATGCCCCTGATTTCAATCCCCAGTACCACAAATAAATAAATTTTTAAAACCTGGGCAAAAAACTTGAATAGACATTTCTCCAAAGAAGAGTTACAAATGGATTTCCAATCCTCTAGAAAACAGCATGGTGGTTCCTCAAAGAGTTAAAAAATTGCCATATGATTCAGCAGTTCCACTTCCTGATATGTGCCCCAAGGAATTGAAAGGACTCAAACAGATATTTGTTCATTTATGTTCATAGTAGCATTATTCTTCATAGCCAAAAGGCAGAAGCCACCCAAGTGTCCATCAGCAGACGAATGATAAAACATGTGCATACAATGAGATATTATTCAGGCATGAAAGAATGAAGTCCTGACACTCAATAACATGGATGAACCTTGAAACGCTTAAGCTAAGTAAGCTAGTTACAAAATGACAAGTGTTTCATGATCCCGCTAAAATGAAAAATCTAGAGTAGCCAAATTCACAGGAGTATAAATAGTCATTGGCAGGGGAAGAGAAGAGTGAGGAGTTGTTGTTTAATGGGTATGGGGTTTGGGTTCAGAAAGATGAAAAAGTTCTGGAAATGAATGGCGGTGATAGTTGCACAGCACTGTACTCGGTGTCCCTGAACCAAACACAAAAATGGTTGCATTGGTCAATTTTATATCATGTATAATTTACCACAACAAAAAAAGCATAGTGAGTTTTCATTAGGGAGCTCATGGGCAGTGTTAAATCTGTTAGTGTAGTAATACAGTTTTGCTGAGGAACCATAGACTTAGAGCTGGAAAAGTATTAGTGTTCAGTAGTAGAGTATGGTCCTTAGAGCAGCAGCATGGTATCTCCTGGGAATTACTAGAAATGCAAGTTCTCAGGTCCCTGTGGAGTCAGAATCTAGGAGTGAGGCTAGCAATCTGTGTTTAATATAGGCCCTGCTATTGATTCTGATGAGAACCGTTGATCTAGATAAACCATTGCTTTAGAGAGAAGGAAACTAAGGCATGGAGAGGACCACCTGTGTCACAACTCCTTGGAGAATCCTGTAGTCAGATACAAGGCTGTGACTGGAGGATTAGTTCGTATGGTGACTATAGTAAATAGAAAATAAAGATGAAACCAGAACTATCTCAGGTTAATGTGGTTTCCTTCCTGGGGTGTAGTGGTAAGTACATAGATGCTTTTGGAAACAAATATAAATAGGTTGAATATTTTATCTATCTGGAAGGATTTCATAGAAAAGGAAAACTTGGATTTTAGAACTCGGTTGCAGCAAAACTGAATATTATCATTCATTTTTATCACTGCCAACAACCTTTAATTCTTTGCTCTCTCAAATAAATCCAAAGTCCTTGACTTCTATGATGCACTTTTTTTCTTAGGAGATAAATGTTTGGGTTCATTTAAGGAATCCTGCTGAATATAAAGTTATCCACTTTATAAATTTTCATTTGCATATATTTTGTTAATGCATCACACATTGAGAAACCCCTCCTCCTTGAAATGCCTCAGCTCCTCTGACTTCTTTCTTGGGTTTCCTCACATTCCTCTGCCCACATCTCTGATGTTAGGCTTCCCCAGCGTTCCACCTTGAACCCTACTTTTCATGGGTGATCTCACCCACTCCCACATCTCAATTACCATTTATATCCTTTATGTGTTGGTAGCTCTGAACCTGTTCTAGCTGAGATCTCTCCAGATCAGCAGACTGATTTATCCACAGCCTAGCTGGTCTGTTTCTGCCTCCTCCACACTAATTTCCTTCAGTGTCACCAGAGTACTTTTGCTTTCAAATTCTAGTAGCACTTCGAGGCCACCTTCAGTGACTTAGTGAGGCCCTCTGCAACTTAGCAAGACTCTGTTTTCAAATAAGAAATAAAATCAGGCTGAGAGTGTAGCTCAGAGGTAGCATGCCCCTGGGGGCTCAATCCCCAGTACCAAAAAAAAAACCAAAAAATTCTATTAGCACATATTTTAGGAAATTTGAGAAATATGAGCAAGCATTAACGTTAAATATGAGAGTGGGGAGGCTAAAGGACACCATAAATAAGCAGTCAGGCCAGGCGTTTGGGCACACGCCTGTCATTACAGTATTTGGGAGGCTGAGACTGGAAGATCCCAGGTTCAAGGTCAGCCTCAGCAACCTAGCGAGACCCTGTTTGAAAAACAATAAATAAAAGGGCTAGGGATGTAGCTTGGAGGTTGAGTGACCCTGGGTTCAATCCCCAGTACCATAAAAAATAAAACAATAAAGCCGGGCACAGTAGTGCATGCCTGTAATCCCAGTACTTGGGAGGCTAATCCAGGAGGATAAGTTTGAGACCAACCTCAGCAATTTAGTAAAACTCTGTTTCAAAATTAAAAATAAGCCGGGCATGGTGGCACATGCTTGTAATCCCAGTACTTGGGAGGCTGAGAGAAGATGACCGCAGGTTCGAGGCCAGCCTCAGCTACTTAGTGAGGCCCTCTGCAATTTAGTGAAACCTTATTTCAAAATAAAGAATTAAAAATAGGGCTGGAGGTGGAGCTCAGAGGTAGAATGCCACAAGGTTCAATCCCCAGTACTGAAAAAAAAAAAAAAAGGGTTGGGAATGTAGCTCAGAGATAGAATACCCTGGGTTCAATCCCTGGTACTAAAAATAAAATAAAAACAAGCAAATAAAGCAATCAGCCAAATCCAAAATGTGGGACTTGTATGGATGAATAATTGGGTTTCTTCAACAAATGGCATTGGGGGAGGAACTTATTATACATTACAGGAAATTTAAGTGGCATAACCAAATGCAATATACAGTATAGATTTTGTTTGAATCCTGACTCAAAAAAAGCATTTTAAAAAACTATCTGAAGCATTCGGGAGGCTGAGACCGGAGGATCCGGGTTCGCGGCCAGCCTCAGCTACCTAGTGAGGCACTCCGCAACTTAGTGAGACTCGGTTTCAAAATAAAGAATAAAAAAAATAGGGCTGGGAGTGTAGCTTGAAGGTAGAATGCCCCTGAGTTCAATCCCCAGTGCCGCAAAAAAAAAAAAAAAAAAAAAACTATCTGAAACTACTGGGAAATTTTAAAAATGGACAGAGTGTTAGATATTAAGGAATTGATACTAATTTTCCTAATTGCGATAATAGCATCATGATTTTGTAAGAAAGAAAGACCATATCTTAGAAATGCATACTGTTATAAAAATACAATAAAATTAATAAAATGTTAATAATTATGACAGCTGGACTGCGTTATTCCTTCTACTTTTGTATATATTCGAAATTTTCATCAAAAAAAAAGATTAAAGGACAGGTCGACTAAAAAGGAAAAAGTAGAAATAAGGGGAGAAAATCCTACCATTCTGGGAATTCTTGTTTTTAGAACCAAAGGACTATCTGGTGAAAGTCCTTGACTCCTGCAATCAATCCTAACAGCAAATCTGGGTTATCTCAGGCACACATCCTCTGCTTCTCTGTAACACAGACGAAGCACTCAGATGGCTTCTCAGGGACAGGAAATGGTGGGGTTTTGTTTTTTGTGTTAAGAGCACTGAGACTTGAGCAGCACTGCTCTGCAATGAACCAGTCCTAGAGTCACCTTCTCTGCCATTAAACCGCAGCAAATAGTCACATTGCCTGTGTTCCACCAACCCTAGCGAGAAAGTGGCTACCTACAAGTTTAGATCAATGGGGACCTTTGCTGTGATGTAAATGGCTCGTTGGGGACCAACCACTTTAATGTATTCACCGTCAAAACCTGGTGATTGGAAAGGCCCCTAGAAAGCACTAATGTTTAATTGAACCCATGCCCTTAGAGGAAAGAAGCCACAATTTGAACGCCAGTGAGCTCAGCAGAAGAACTGTACTAAGAGATTATGAAAACAAGCTTAAGGACTACTTCCCAGACAGTTCCTTTCCCAGTCACTAAAAATCTAGCTATTAGGAAAAGTAACAGACAAGAGCACAAGACAGGAAGACCAAAGCATCAGCCCAAAGTAAGACTTGGGAGAGAAAAATCTTGATTTCCCCCATATCTTTGTTTTATATAGTATTAAAAAAAAAAAAACATAGCTCTTCCCCTACCCTTCTTTTTATCCTTCCTCTTCACATTATCTTTAGTTATAATGCTTTGCTAGTTCTCAGGTGTTCACAACACTAGCAGATTCCTCACCTGGAATTACTATGGCTATATCTGGTGGCGTGTGATATATTTTCCCTCTTTTGTCTAAAAAATGACACTTCAGAATGTGTGCATGTAAGCCTTTACCAGCTTGTACCTAACAAAGATGTATGATTATAATGCACCAATAAAAAAAAAAAGACACCTCAGTAAATTTTGATAGTGAACTTTCCAAAATGTTAATTTGAGTAGTTCCTGCTTTTAAATTCCTACCTTTATTTTAGTGTAAGAGTTAGTAAAATCAGTAATGTCAAAGCATTTGAAAGTTGCAGAGCCAAGCGTGGTGACACATACTTGTAATCTCAATACTTGAGAGGCTGAGACAGGAGATCACAGGTTCAAGGTCAGCCTCAGCAACTTAGTGAAACCGTTTCCAAATAAAAAATAAAATAGGTGTCACTTGGAGGTAGAACACCCCTGGGTTCAATCCCTAGTACCACAAAAAAAGGGGGAAAAAATTTAAAAAGGAAGAAAGGCACTGTGAAACTATAAGGTATTACTGCTTTAATTGGTTAAAAAAAAAAAGCACAACTCAAGCCGGGTGTGGTGGCGCACACTTGTAATTCCAGCATTTGGGAGGCTGAGACCAGAGGATCCGGGTTCACGGCTAGCCTCAGCTACCTAGTGAGGCATTCCGCAACTTAGTGAGACTCGGTTTCAAAATAAAGAACAAAAAATAGGGCTGGGGGTGTAGCTTGGAGGTAGAACACCCCTGAGCTCAATCCCCAGTACCGCAAAAAAAAAAAGCACAACTCAAACTTTGTTTCTTTAGGAAGTTTTGAGACCAGACACCATAATAAAATAGACTTGGGAGCTTGTTTCTCGAGTGTATCTTCCTCACCCCAGACCTGTCACCTCTTTGTGTGTTTTTGCCACGCAGTGGCCCTCTGACCAGGACACTCCTAGTAACCAGTCCCAAGAGTTTGGCTCCGTCCCATTCTCAGTGTGACAACTGTGCAAGGCTGCGGCTATAGCATCATGAAATCGGTTCCTAGAAGTCTAAATGAGGAGATGTCCCTCATTTAGAGTTCCCTTCTGGAAAACATACTGGAGGTTTCATCGCAGGGAATTCTGGAGAGAAAACAATAGAAGGATGAGGGGTTGTGAGGCTTTTTCCCTACAGAAAAATATCAATTAAATAGCCCTGTTGACAGCGTAAAGCAATGCTTCAATCCGGGGTCAAGGCTGGAGCAAGGGACACCTTATCCCACTCATCCTCTTCCTCCGATAAGGCTCTGCCACACTGATAAAGGCTTTCTTCATAAGAGCCTAGAAATTGTTTTTAAAAAAAAAAAAGTGTTTAAAAAAGGGACAAAGGAAAACTGATATCAAGAGGATTTTCTAGTCTGTTTCTGGTGGTTGGTCCAGAAAGATGCCTCTGTTTCTGCTGCTCAGTTGCCTCTTCGTCCTGGTCAACTCAGTGGCACCCATGGGTAAGTCTGTCAAGAACTTGGCATGGTGTGTTTTTGTTGTTGCAATTTGCTATTGTGTACAGATTATTAAGAACTGAATTCCAGCACCTCAAATACTGGTTCTAGAATGGTGTCAGAAAAGTCACTCATAATTTATGAAAATATATTTTCAGAGAATTTCTGTTACATGATCCCTTTTAGCCTCTTGCCTGGGCATCCAAAATATCCACAGATCTGCCATCTCCAAAACCTTTCCACAAGCTAAAAATTTATTGGAGTATGTGTAAAAGGAAATGTAACCTCTTTATATTCTAGACACTTTTATAGTTCCAGCCTTAAAGAGTAAAAAAAAAAAAAAAAAAATGGTTTTTAGATTTGAGGATAGAGTTTTCCTTTAATGAATTCAAGGGATTGGAATCTCTTGTCTCTGATATGGATAAAACAAACATATTGGTCCTGACCTTTGAAAATAGGTGTGATATTCTTGCACAGACCCAGCAACTCTTAAACCATCTCCCTCCTCCAGCCTGGCACAAAAGCGGCCAGCGAGGCAAAGGAAAGTTGCAATTCCAGTTACAATTTTCTCTCTCATGAGTTCTAGTTGGAAGAGAGGGTGGGTGAGGGATGGAAAGAACCACCCTTCTTGGCACCTTTGCATAGCTCAGGATTTGAGCCTGAGCCATCCCTTCCAGGTAACTTGGGCCTTGCTCTGACACTTTTAAAGATACACATTGAAAATAGTCAGAAGACCCTAAGGAGACGTGAAAGCTAAATATAATAAACTAACAGGGTATCCTGGACAGGATCCTTTGACAGGAAAAGATGTAGGTAAAAACTAAGGAAACTTGAAATTGAGTTAATAACAATCTATCAACAGTGGTTCACTCATGGCGGCAAAGGCCCACGCTAAAGCATGCTGTGTGTAAAATATATGAGTGTGAGTGTGTGTGCGCGTGTGTGTGTGTGTGTGTGTGTGTGTGTGTGTGTGTGTGTGAGAGAGAGAGAGAGAGAGAGAGAGAGAGAGAGAGAGAGAGAGAGAGAAGAGAGAGAGAGAGAGAGAGAGAGAGAGAGAGAGAGAGAGAGAGAGAGAGAGAGAGAGAGACTGGCTGCAGAGTATAAAGGAACTCTTCATACTGATTTCTCAATTATTCTGTAAATCCCAAACTGTCCTCCAACTAGGCCTGAGCTGACATACTCACCTGGTACCTGCGGCCAATAACTAAGCCAACCTCCGGCAACTCCCCCTCCCCTCTCCCCACTCTCTCCCTTCCTCCCCACACCGGGGCTCTTCCCAGGCCCTCCACCCCGCCCCCACCCAGCGCTTCTAGGAAGTCTGACTCAAAGCAGCGGAAGCCAGATACAGACAGAATTCTGGGGGCTGGAGTGGATGCTGCGCTGGGGGGCGGGGGAAGCAACACCACAGAGGAGAAGGGAGGCGGGAGAGGGGAGGGGCGGGGCCGCGGGAAGCCAAGGAGGGCATGGGGGAGACCAGGATCCGAGGAAGGGCTTCCTGGCCGAGCTGGGGAGCAGGGGGAGGCTGCGATGTTCTGGATCCGGGGTGGCTGGTGGGGTACAGGGGCGTAGGGATGGGACGCAGGCCTGCGCTGGCGTGGGGGGTCAGGCGAGGAGCCCCTGACTCCAATGTGGGAGACCCCGCCGGGCTGTTCTTTTTGAAGCATTCCCACTGAGGAGTATGTGTCAGCAATTTAGGATCAATAAGAACAACATCAATGGGCTCCACCCTTGACATCAGGGGTCAGATCATTAGAGAATTGAATTATTGTCTCAAAAGGGAATGGAAGCCGAGTGTGGTGGTGCAGGCTTGTAATTCCAGTACTTGGGAGGCTGAGACAGGAGGATTGCAAGTTTTCGGCCAGCCTCTCCCCTTTACTCCATGGGTGCTCTACAACAAGAGAGGAAGTGAATTTTTTATCAGCTAGCACAAGAAATGATAGTTAAACTTTAAGGAGAAACTTTATAAATCATGGAATAGTCATTATAGGAATTTCTGTAGAAGCCATTATTAAGGTTGAGTATCTAACCATTTCCTATAAAATTAGAGTCAGGGAAATGAATGAAATATTTCTATGAATTTATAATCACCTATGAAATTGCTCTGGAATCGTGGTTTGGCAAGAGCCACTGCAGGGAGGGGATTTTTTCCTTCCTACATTTCTTTTTTTTTTCCTTTTTGCAGTGCTTGGGGTTGAATCCACGGCTTTGATCACACTATGCAAGTGCTGTGCACTGTGCTACACACCCAGGCCTGATTTTTTTCTCTCTCTCCTTTTAAAAGGAAGACAGTCTGAGGACATTTCTTTCCCTCCAGGGACATAAAACCATAGGCTAGGGCTCAATTGAATTACCTCAGGACATTTTACAGAGAAGGTTTCTCCTGCCATCTGCAACTCTAGAAATATGTTATTTCCAGAAAATGCAATATCCCACTTATTTCTTGTCCCAAACTGTCATATTATCCCTGGTGACCACTTGCCAGTACACTGCATATTCCAGAGCAGCTGACCTGTGCCTGGGGCCTTTTCCTTTTCAGTGGAGTGAGCTTTACACATTTTTTTTTTTTTTGCGGTACTGGGGATTGAACTCAGGGGCATTCTACCTCCGAGCTATACCCCCAGCCCTATTTTTTATTCTTTATTTTGAAACCGGGTCTCACTAAGTTGCGGAGTGCCTCACTAGGTAGCTGAGGCTGGCCGCGAACCCGGATCCTCCGGTCTCAGCCTCCCGAATGCTGGGATTACAAGCGTGC
>PVLC010010584.1:0-49915 GCA_004027655.1 Graphiurus murinus | reverse complement strand
TTTTTTTTTTTTTTTTTTTTTTTTTTTTTTTTTTTGGGTACTGGGGATTGAACTCAGGGGCATTCTACCTCTGAGCTACACCCCCAAGCCCTATTTTTTATTCTTTATTTTGAAACAGGGTCTCACTAAGTTGCGGAGTGCCTCACTAGGTAGCTGAGGCTGGCCTCGAACCCGGATCCTCTGGTCTCAGGCTCCCGAATGCTGGGATTACAAGTGTGCGCCACCATGCCCGGCAGCAGGTGCTTCTTAATTTATACAATCAAAAGAAGTTGAGGAAGCCGGGCGTGGTGGAGCTCCAGCATTTGGGAGGCTAAGACCAGAGGATCGGGGTTTGCGGCCAGCCTCAGCTACTTAGTAAGGCTCTCTGCAACTTAGTGAGACCCTGTTTCAAAATAAAGAACAAAATTGGGCTGCGGGTGTAGCTCGGAGGTAGAATGCCCCTGAGTTCAGTCCCCAGTACCGTTAAAAAAAAAAAAAAAAAAAAGAAGTTGAGGCGCTCAGCACAGTAGCTCATGCCTATAATAATCCCAGTACTTGGGAAGCTGAGACCAGAGGATTGCAGGTTTGAGGTCAGTCTCTGCAATTTAGGGAGGCCTTGTTTCAAAATAAATGGTAAAATAGGGTTGCGGGTGTGTGGCTCAGCTGTAGAACACCCCCTGAGTTCAATCCCCAGCACCCCAAAAAATAAACAGATAAAAATACAGAGGTTGGGGTGGGTGGGCATGAAAAACACTGTGTGTGTGTGTGTGTGTGTGTGTGTGTGTGTGTGTGTGTGTTGCTAGGGATTGAACCCAGGGCTTCACACGTACTGGGCAAGTGCTTCACCAATGGGCTCTGCCCTCAACCCTTTTAATTATTATTATTATTATTATTTATTTATTTATTTATTTATTTTTGCATGTGGCACTAGGGATTGAACCCAGGGGCATTTTACCTCTGAGCTATACCCCCAGCCCTATTTTTTATTCTTTATTTTGAAACAGTATCTCACGAACTTGGGGAGCCTCACTAAGTAGCTGAGATTGGCCTCGAACCTACAATCCTCCCGTCTCAGCCTCCCAAGTCCTGGGATTACAAGCATGCACTATCACATCTGGCTTCCTTTTAATTTTGAGACAGGGTCTAAGTTGCCCAGGTTGGCCTCAGGCTTGTGATCCTCCTGTCTCAGCCTCCCTAGTAGCTGGGACAACAGGTGTGCGCCATGGCACCTGACTCCTTTCTGGGAGAACCCATGTGTCGCCCGAGCCATTCCACTCGTGGTGATTTGTCCAGCGGCCAGAGGTCATCCACGCAGCCTGTGTCCTGGCTCTTCATCACTGTCCTCCCTGACCTGGCCCCTCCAGCCTCTCGGGCGCGTGTGACGGGTCCTGGGAAGTAGGACATCTGCCTCTGGGCAAAGCCAGGTTCTGGGGTCAAGCAGCCCCCCGTCCTGCCCCTGCTCACTGCCCGCCCTGGCCGCAGGGGGCACGTCATGGCCTCTCCTGCAGCCCCGCCGGCGTGCCCGGCGGCCTCTGCCCTCCTGGGGTTGGATTTCCTCCCAGGAGGTGCGGCCAGGCGTTGGCATTGGCAGAGGCTGGGCCGGGAGGAGCTGCAGGATTGCAGGAGTCTCCTAGTGGACGAAGGCCCCAGAGCCGCAGTGAGCGTCCTGGAGAGGGACGGGGCTCCAGGAGCCTCTTCGGCTCCCATGGCCTCTTTCTTGCTTGCAGGGAAGGGGCTTCTCTTGCTGGGCTGTGAACCCGCTCTTGCCAAGCTCTGGCTCCGCGTCTCTGCAGGGCACTGGCTGCGAGTGTGCGCGCAGGACTCGGAAGCCTGGCCGGTCTTCACACCTCTCTGGTGTCGGCTTTGCCCCTCCGGCGCCCTCCTCTGCACGGCAGACCTTGCCAATCGACCGCCGCACTCGGGAACTTACACAGGACCTCGGAGTCATTCGCAACACAGGGAGGGGCTCCTGACTTCCAGCAGCCGCCCCGGGCCTCTGTTTTCTGTGCTCCCTGGCATCTGGCCAAGGGCTGGTTCCGTCACATGGCGCCCGCCCATGCACGCCTCTGGCTATTCTTGCTTCTGGTACACGGAGCTCTGCACCCACTCTCCCCGACTCCTCTGCCTGGCTCCCACCACCACTCCATGAAGAGTCCCGGCCGGCCGCGGGCTCCTGACCCCGCAGGGCCCCACAGCGGAGGAGGAGGCAGCCCTCTGTGAGCCCGGGCCCAGGCCAGGCTTGCCTGACCAATGTCGGTCCGAGTTTCTGCCAATTCAGGGCCAGCCCTGTTGAGGTCCCGCCGACCAGCACCGGGCTGCGGAGGGACACGGCCTCTTAGAGCAGATGCTGCCGTTCTCCTGAGGAAAAGCCGAGCCGAGAGCCGGAACTCGGGGGACGGGAATGCAGGATGTGGGCGCATTAGGGCCGACTCCCCTCCCGGCACTGGCTGGGGCCATTAACCCTTTGGTTATGCATTATTAAAAACTGGCAAGGAGCCACTTCCTGCTGAAGAGCAGTGGGTCTCGATTGATTGATGACCGGTGAGTGGAATGAGATATGGGATGCTGTGAGCCGGGCAGAGCGTGGCTGGCTTCGCAGAGAGTCACGCCCCGCCCACCAGTGCTTGGCAGAGGAATACAAGAACCAGCGCCCTAAGCCCGGCAGGCGTGGTGGCATGGGCCCGGAATCTGAGACAGGAGGATCACAGTTCCAGGATAGCCTCAGCAACGTAGCAAGACTCTCAGCAACCTAGCAAGACCCTCTTTTTTTTTTCTTCTTTTGCGGTACTGGGGATTGGATCCAGGGGCATTCTACCTCCAAGCTACACCCCCAGCCCTATTTTTATTCTTTATTCTGAAACAGGGTCTCACTAAGTAGCTGAGGGCCTCACTAAGTAGTTGAGGCTGGCCGAGAACCTGCCATCCTCCTATCTCAGCCTCCCAAGTACTGGGATTACAAGCATGTGCCACCATGCCTGGCTAAGACCCTGTTTCAAAATAGAAATAAAAAATAGGGCTGGGAGGGGGAGGTGCGGCTTGGAGGTAGAATGCCCTGGGTCTGATCCTTAGTTCCTAGGAAAAACAAAGAAAAAAAAGAACTGGTCTCTACGCTCTCCTCACCATGCTGGTGAGCTGGGCTGCCACGACCGCCCTGCTTTGACCTCCTGACCCAGGGCTGCAGGGCACCCCAGGACGCCTCCCTTCACACACCCTTCGCACCTCCCTGGCGTCAGGAACGCCCCGTTTTGCAGCAGTCTCCCCGCTGGCTGGGGCCTGGGAAGCGGCTCGCCTGGTGGCCAGGCTGAGCGCCTCTCAGGGCTCCTGGGCGGCTCCTGGCTCTCCTTTCTCCCGCCCCAGCTGGGCCTTGTCCACCCTGGCTCGGTGCACTTGCGCCGTGCCATACCAGGAGAGCAGAGCTGGGGGGTTCGGGGACCCAGAGCGCTTCACGGGCGGACGACCCAGCCGAGCGGTGACGCCAATGACGGTGATGCACGACAGCCAGGGCGTCGGGTCCCCTCGCAGGTGAGGAGACTGAGGCTGGAAAAGAAGGGACACAGCCAGGGCAGGCAGGGGCTCCAGCTGAGGGAGGGGGGCCGGTGACGCCGCAGCTGCCACCAGGGGCGGGTAGAAGCTGCTTGGTGTGCGTGCGTGCGTGCGTGCGTGCGTGCGTGCATGCGTTTTACTCGGGATTGAACCCAGGAGCCTTCTACCTCCAGGCTACACCACCAGCCCTACTTTATTTTTTTATTTGGGAACAGGGTCTCACTAAGTTGTCAAGAGCCTCTCTAAGTTGCTGAAGCTGGCTGGCCTCAAACCTATGATCCTCCTGTCTCAGCCTCCCAAAGTACTGGAATTACAGGAATTACAGATGTGTGCCACCATGCCCGCCCCACCACCTTTTCTTTTTTGAGGTACTAAGGATTGAACCCAGGAGTACTCTACCAGTCCTTTTTGTTTGTTTGTTTGTTTATTTATTTGCAGTACTGGGGGATGAACCCAGGGGCATTCTACCTCCAAGCTATACCCCCAGTCCCATTTTTATTCTTTATTTTGAAACAAGGTCTCACTAAGTTACGGAGGGCCTCACTAAGTAGCTGGGGCTGGCTGTGAACTCGGATCCTCCGATCTCAACCTCCCAAATGCTGGGATTACAAGTGTGTGCCACCATGTTGGGCTTGTTTTATTTAGAGACAGAGTCTCACTGAGTTGCTCAGGCTGGCCTCAAACTTGCCATCCTCCTGCCGCCCGAGTAGCTGGGATCACGAGCCAGCGCCACCACGGCCAGCCCTCACGACCTTCTCAGGAGCCAGCTCTGCCCACCCCTGGGTCTTGACCTCGGGCCTCCTGAGCAGTGGGAGAGGGAATTCCTAAAGTTTTAGCCCCAGTTTCTGGCCCTTTTCATGGCAGCCCCAGGACGTGATTAAAGTGGATCATGTTTCCACAAACACCCTGAGGCCACTGCCATCCTGAAGTCACACTCTGTCCTTGGGCTGGAGCCAGCCCCACTGACCTGGTGCCCCGAAGCGGCTTAGGCTAAACCAAGTTCCATAGCAAAGAGGGAAGTTCTCCCGCCCTCTGTAGGGGTCAGGAGGCCGGGCCTCCCGGGGACTCCACTGGAGACCAGGAAGCTCCAGCCTCAGAGCAGCCGATCCTCTCCTGGTTGCTGTTACCAAGGCAACCCCTCCTCCCCAAGGGAGGCGTCGGGGGAGGGCGGGGTGTGCAGTGTGCGGCAGGTTGCGGGCCGGCCCTGCGCAGATGCCCAGTCCTGCACACCAGGGCCTTGGGGCCAACTCTCTGGCCACCCTAGGAGACCGGATTCAGGATTGAGTCAGCCTCCACCCGCCTCCCGTCTTCACCCCTGCAACCCCACATGGAACCCACGGCCTGCAGGCAGGGCTCCGTGCGGTTCCCATTCCGCAGCCAGGGAAGCCCAGGCCGGGCCCCTGCCGCCCCCGTCCTGGAGCCCCGGGGGGTTCGTCCCTTGCGACAGTTTTCAGAGCTCAGCGTCCATCCTAGGAACCAGGCGACACACCCCACAGGCTCTCCTGGGCACCGGCCAGCGGGCCACCCACTATGCTCACATGGGGGTGAGTCGGGGGGGGGGAGGCCGCTGGCCACCGCAGCAGCTCCATGGAGACCCACTGGCCCCGGGGCAGAGAGGCCCTACACCTCAGCCACCCCCAGTCCCCCTTTTTGTTTTCTTTTTGCAGTTCTGGGGATTGAACCTGGGGCATTCTACCTCCGAGCTACACCCCTGGTCCTATTTTTTATTCTTTATTTTGAAACAGGATCTCACTAAGTTGTGGAGTGCCTCACTAAGTAGCTGAGGCTGGCCTCAACCCCAGATCCTCCTGTCTCAGCCTCCCAAGTACTGGATGACAAGCGTGGGCCACCGCGCCCGGCTCTCTCCTGGTTCTTATAAAACCATTTGTCATTAGGTTTGGGCACTCCCCGGCCCAGGATGTCGCCATCCCAGTATCATTAGCTCCTCATGTTTGCAAAGACCCTGATCCCAGGAAGGCCACGTTTTGAGGCTCCAGCTTTCAGGGAGACCCACCTACTATTGATCCCCCATGGAACGCAGTCCGGTCCCGCCACGCCCACATGCTCAGGCCTCCCCGTGTCCCAGGCCTCAGTGGCTGGTGGTCTCCCCACCTGGGACTCATCCCAGGGATGACTCTAGATCCCACCGAGTCACGTACGCTAGACACTAGGGACACAGACAGACACTGCGGACGCCACACACACGGTTCCACCCCTGAGGTTTTGTTGTTTTGGGTTTTTTTTAACCTAACACTGTCCCTCAGAGATTACTCCTTATCAGCAAACACAGAGCTTGTGTGTGTGTGTGTGTGTGTGTGTGTGTGTGTGTGTGTGTGTAGTACTGGGGTTGGAACCCAGGGGCATTCTACCTCCGAGCCACACACCCCAGCCCTTGTTATTTTTTTTATTTTGAAACCAGGTCTCACCAGGTTCCTAAGAGTCTTGCTACCTTGCTGCAGAGGCTGTCCTCAGACCTGCAATCCTCCTGTGTCAGCCTCCTGAGTACTGGGGTTACTGGAGTGTGCCATCACGCCGGCTCTTCTGGTTCATTTTAATCCACGTGTCCAAATTTGCAGTCCCGCCCCGGCTGACAGGGAGCAGCTGTCTGTCACGTTCTGTAGTTTCAAGTCACAGCCCAGTGACAGCCTCTTGCATTTGACTTTCTGCACACACATCCAGCTCCAGGATAAATGTCCAGAGGTGCCGTTGCTGAGTCCTGGGTGCAGTTGTGTCCCGGCCCTGGCTCTTCAAGGTGATCGTGTGCGCTCTCCTGGAGCCAGTGCCGGCTGACGCGCCAGAGCCCGCTCCCCACAGCTGCTCCAGGCCCACGGGTTTGCAGTTTTCCCTTTCATCCTTCCGTGCTGACAAGTGGAAGAGTTCCATCTCACTGTGATTTTAATTCGCACTTCGGTGGTCAGGAGTAAGGCTGATTTTTTTCTTGTTGACTTGCATCAGTGTTTTTGTTTGTTTGTTTTGCGGTACTGGGGATTGGACTCAGGGCCATTCTACCTCTGAGCTACACCTTCAGCCCTATTTTTCATTCTTTATTTTGAAACAGGGTCTCACTAAGTTCCAGAGGGCCTCACTAAGTAGCTGAGACTGGCCACCAACTCGGATCCTCCTGTCTCAGCCTCCCAAGTACTGGGATTGCAAGTGTGCGCCACCACGACCAGCAGCAGTGTTTTATATAGTAAGGAAATCAGTCTTTATCATGTTTCACATCAAAACTTTTTTTTTTTTTTGAACTGGGGGTTGAACCCAGGGACATTCTACCTCTGAGATTTGCCCCCAGTCCCCTCTGCCCCCCTTTTTAAAATTTTTTGCGGTACTAGGGATTGAACCCAAGGGCATTCTACCTTCGAGCTATACCCTCAGCCCTATTTTTTATTCTGTATTTTGAAACAGGGTCTCACTAAGTTGTGGAGGGCCTCACTAAGTAGCTGAGGCTGGCTGCGAACCCAGATCCTCCTGTCTCAGCCTCCCAAGTACTGGGATTAAAAGTGTGAGCCACCACATCTGGCTCCTCCCTTTTTTGGAAACAAGGTCTCACTATGTTGCTAAAGCTGGCCTCAAACCTAAGTTCCTCCTATCTCAGCCTCCCCAAGTACCAGTATTACAGGGTGTTCACAACCATGCCTGGCTTAAACATTTCATCCCCCTGGAATATCCAGGACAGACTTGGGGATGGAGCCAGAGGCAGATCTAAAGCAAGCTACATCCTCTCAGAAACACCATTGACAGCGATGGCAGCCGTGGCCCATCATTCCCGCCGTCCGGGAGGCCCTGCTCAGAACCCTACACAGACACTCTGAGGCTGCACTGCCAATCTCCCATATCACAGGTGGGGAAACTGAGGTCTCAGGAGATGAAGCCCTTGCCCGAGGGCTAATCTCCAACTGGGAGCCTGGCCAGGGTCAGAGAGCCCAGGCAGCTGAGAGAGAGAGAGAGAGAGAGAGAGAGAGAGAGACAGAGAGACAGACAGGGAGAGAGAGAAGGCCCTGATAGGCCCCGGGGCCAGCTGGACTCTGAGGGAGGAAAAGGGATGGAGCGGGCTACATCCCGTTGCCATGACAAGCTGCTGGGCTTTTGGTGCTCGAGAAACAAAAACCCAAGTCCATTTTCAAACATTCCCTCACCCTCAGGCTGTGCGTCTGCTACTTTGTACGGATTAATATATGATTGGCCATGATACTGTCTCTGGACTTGCTAACACCTCCTTTTTATGCTGCATGTATACACACACACACACACACACACACACACACACACACATCTCCAGTTCTTGAAGAGGATGCACATTCTTTCCAGGAGACCAAAGTCCCTCGTGTAACTATCGGCGGCTCAGGGTTTGGACGGAGCACCCCTCTTCTCCCTCACCCACAGCCCAGGCCTCCCACCCCAGGAAGAGCAGGCAAAGCGCACCCACAAGCAACCCAGAGACCCCTGGGACAGACAGGCGCTGGGCGTCTCCACCTAGCCCACATCTGCCCGTGACTGTGTGCTGCTAGACAGGCCGGACCACGATAAGCCTGAGACCTGATTTTTGAAGTAACTTCCTTATATTCAGTAAAAAAAGGAAAGTCAAGGGAGACTGAGACAGGAGGATCGCAGGTTCAAGACCAGCCTCAGAAACTTGGTGAGACCCTCAGCAACTTAGTAGGGCCCTGATTCAAAACAGAAAATAAAAAAGGGTTGGGGGTATAGCTCAGAGCCCTCAGTTCAATCTCCAGCACAAGGAAAAAAAAAAAGAAACCCATGACGCACAGGTCGGGAAGACCCAGAACCACCCAGGAGGGCGTGTGTCCCGCTCAGCACGTCTAGCTGCAGGTCACGCAGTAAGCCCGAAGCTGGGGCACTCCACGCGGGCAGCTGCTGGGCAGCACCGAACCATCCAGGGCAGCCGTGGCCCAGTGGTGGCACAGAGACCATGTGAGGACCACGTTCCCAAGTCCCTCCCTCCGGGGTCTGCGCCCAGCCCATGGTGGGCAGGTGGCCAGGACGGCAGCCTCCCGGCCGGACGCCCCTCATGGGGGTGGGAGAGGGGTTCTGAGTCTCCCTCCTCCTGCCCTGGCGCCGTCAGACCCTCAGGGATCTAGTAAACAGGTGCCGAGGTGGCTCATGGAGCGCCCCTCCACCCCCACTGCGTCTCATCCCTAAAGGCCCGGATGAAGGCAGCAACTCCCCAGCCTCCGCACCGGCCCTCGCACTGGCCAGCGCCCTGCGGCTGGGGTCAGTGGGCAGTGTTGTGCCTGCACTCGAGGATCCCAGCCAGAGAGCACAGAACAGAGTGTCGGCGCACCCGCAGGGCTGGCACCCCAGCTGTGTCACACAGCAGCCATGCGGGCTCACCCTGTGACTGTCCCTGTGCCCCGTCCTCCTCCTCCTGGTCCCGCTACCACCGAGGTCCAGGCCTCCTACTTCCACGCACGGAGCAGGACGGAGCATGCTGTAGCTGAGCCCGCACCCCAGCGCTCCTGACCATGCCGGGGTCAGCCCTCGTTGCAGGAGGGTACACCGAGGCACAGGGCAGGTCAGACAGGCACTGGGAAGTAACGGGCCTCAGGGGCCAGTCCCAGGACCCTGATCCCGCCCCGGATGGCGCACAGGCAGAGCACACGCCTCCCTCTTCGTCCAGCCCCTGCAAGCCAGGCCTGGCGCTGGGCCAGGTCACTGCTCCTGCTCTGTCCCAGCAGTGCCCCGTTCACCCCGTCCAGCAGGCGGCGTCCTGGACCCCAAGTCCTGCTGACGCAATAGAAGTCCTCGCAGAAACGGAGGGGCTTCGGGGCTTGGGACGACCCCAGCCCTACAGCCAGCACTTTCGGGGCCTCCTGCCGGGGCCCCACGGGCCAAGGCTGCGTGGACGGGAGACCTCTGCACCCACCTGCAGCGGCCGCGAGCGGTTTCCTTGGTGATTTTCAGTTCTCCGAAGGCAGAGCTACAGCAGGCATCACCTCGGGGCCTCGGGGAGGATTAATGAGGTGTTTGTAATGTGCGTGCAGCTCCCCGGAGACCAGAGCTCGGCGGCCGGAGGAGCACGGCGTCCGTCTGTCCACCCGCAGTGGCTGGAGGGGAGTGGGGCCAGACAACCCGGGTCCCCTTGGGGCTCTGTGAGGACATCCCTTCCCATTTCTGCTGCGGAGGAGGCTGGAGGTGGAGCCCAGGGCCCAGCTCTTTGTTCTGTGAGGCTGTGAGCACCCAGGCTCAGAGCCCGGTAAGGAGGGCTCTGACAGAGGCCCTGACGGCAAATGCACCGGCAGGGGGGAAGGGGACAGGAGCCCCGCTCAGTGAGTGTCCCTGGGAGCCTAACACCACCACAGTTAACTCCCACCAGGCAGGAGGCAGGGGCAGCCCCCCCAAAGATAAATCCACACCCAAGTCCCCGGGACCTGTGTCTGGGGCATTGGGCTTTGGGGATGAAGGTCTTTACAGATGTGATCAAGGCAGGATCTTGAGACCAGTTGTCCTGGATCATCTGGGTGGGTTGCAAAGGTCATCGTCAATGTCCTTATAAGGGGGGGACAGGGAAGAAGCACTTGAAGACAGGCCCAGCCTGGGGACTGGTCACAGGCCAAGGGACACCCGGCGCCCCAGACACTGGAAGAGGCAGGAGGGGTCCTCTCCCCGGAGCCCCTGGGGAGCGTGGCCCTGCCACTTGTGGCCCCCGACCCTCTGTGGTCAAGCCTTCCCGGGCACAGACACGCCGCCCAGGGGCCTGGAAGGCACAGGGCACCGCCTGAGCTTACCCCACCGTGAAAGCGCGGCGCTGGGCGGCCGCAGCCTGCAGCACAGGACCCCGAGAGAGGTATCGTTTTTAACCTGGGAATATTTCAGGGCACGTACCCCTACATGCTGCTCAATGGAGGGGTGCAGGAGTGCATGACCTCCGTGTTCCCAGAAACCACAGAGCAGGCAAAATCGACGATCAGAACCACAGGGCGAGCTGGGCGCGGGGGTGCACGCCTTTAATCCCAGGATTCGGGAAGCTGAGTCAGGAGGATCGCAGGTTTGTGGACAGCCTCAGCGACTTAGTGAGACCCCTTTTCAAAATAAAAAAATTTAAAAAGCTGGGCATGGTGGAGCACACCTGTAATCCCGGGCGTGTGCCTGGGAGGCTGAGACAGGAGGGTCACAGGTTCAAAATCAGCCTCAGTGACACAGTGAGGTTCTCAGCAACTTAGAGAGACGCTGTTTCCAAACAAAAAAATAAAATAGGGCTGGGGGTGTAGCCTGGAGATAGAAGGCTCCTGGGTTCTCCCGCCAGTATCCACCCCCCCCACACACAAAATAAATAAAAAATAAAAAGGGCTGGGGGTATAGCTTGGAGGTAGAATGCCCTTGGATTTACTCCTAATACAAGAACAAGAGAAAGAAAGAGAGAAAGAGGAAAGGAAGAAAGAGAGAGAGAAAGAAAGAGAAAGAGAGAGTGAGCGCGCTATATGACGGTCTACAGCCCCGGGTCAAGCCCCCGTGTCCCGTGGTCACTGACGTCTCTATGGTGTCTAAAGAGGCCCTGAGGTAGTGTCGCGCATGTCGTTATCACTCTGAACTACATCCTGATGTAAGACTACAATGCGCCAATAAAAGTATATATAAAAAAGAATGAACTGATTCTGTGCAAAATAAAATGCAAACTCAAACTAAAAACGTAAATAAAGGCCGGGCATGGTGGCGCACACTTGTAATCCCAGCATTCGGGAGGCTGAGACTGGAGGATCCGGGTTCGCGGCCAGCCTCAGCTACCTAGTGAGGCACTCCACAACTTAGTGAGACCCAGTTTCAAAATAAAGAATAAAAATAGGGCTGGGGGTGTAGCTCGGAGGTAGAATGCCCCTGAGTTCAACCCCCAGTACCGCAAAAAAAAAATAATAATAATAATAAATAAATTTTAAAAAAACGTAAATAAAGGGGGCAGGAAGTACCCAACAGTAATGACAGTCGGGGGGGGTCGAGCTTGGGGTTCATGAGGTCAGCAGTGCAAGGCCCGGGTGTCCTGATTGTCACTGAAATGCTTTTCCCGCATCAGTGACAGGTGTGTGTGGGGGGCAGTACAAGTCCCAGACGCCCTGTGGAGGCTGGGTGTCCCCTGGAGACATGTTGTAACCCTGTAGTAAGCGGTGATGGGGGGGGGGTTCTGAGCTCAGCCTGGGTCACAGAGAACAGGAGCGTGGGGCCACAAAGGAAACCCATTATTTTGGAATATTAACTTATTTAGAAAGTCCTGCCGGGCGTGGTGGTGCATGCCTGTAATCCCTGTACTTGGGAGGCCGAGACAGGAGGATCACAGGTTGGAGGACAGCCTCAGCAAGTAGTGAGATTCTCATCAACGTAGCGAGACCCTGTTTCCAAATAAGCAATAAAATTGGGCTAGGGGTGTAGCTCGAAGGTAGAATGCCTCTGGGTTCCATCCCCAGTACCACACACACACACACACACACACACACACACACACACACACACACACACACACTCGTCCCATTTGCTGGCCACAGTAGTGCATGCCTGTAATCCCAACTGCTAGTGAGGCTGAGGCAGGAAGATCGTGAGTTTGGGGTCAGCCTAGGCAACTTAGTGAGACCTGTCTAAATAACGAGAGGGCTGGGGAGGCAGCTCAGCGGTAAAGCACCCCTGGGTTCAATCCCCAATACCACAAAAGCAAAACAAAGAAATCAATAATACAAAACAAAAAACAAAACAAAGCCAATCACATGTGCGTGCTAGTCAGACAGACATCTCCCCCTACCTTTGGTGCTGGGGATGGAACCCAGGGGCATTCTACCTCCGAGCGACACCCCTAGTCCTATTTTTATTCCTTATTTTGAAACAGGGTCTCACTAAGTTGCGGAGAGCCTCACTAAGTAGCTGAGGCTGGCCGCGAGCCTGCGATCCTCCTGTCTCAGCCTCCCAAGTACTGGGATGACACGCGTGGGCCACCATGCCTGGCTATACATAGCCGTTTTGATGAGCTTATTAAATAACAGAAAGTATCAGCGAGCCACCCGCACAGCGGGAGCCTGAGGCCCTGGCAGGCGGTCTTCACGACTGGGGAGCACGGAATCCACCAGAGCTCTCAAGGGGCGGCGGCTGGGGCTCTCCAAGGTGCTGACCCTGCTCTGGCGGTGGAACAGGCCTGCGCTCCCTGGCTCTCTCGGGGAGGCCAGGGCCGGCCCTCCGCCCTCCCAGCTCCTGGGACCCGCTGTCAGCGCGGCCAGCAGTCAGGACGGGAGACGGGCACTGTGTGAGGGCCACGGTGTCAGTTCTCTAGGACAGAAAGAGTTCTGAGGATGGAAGGCGGTGACTGCCAAACCCTGAATGTCGCCGAACGACACGCCTGATATAGCTAAGATGGCAGTCCTGTGTTAGGTGGATTTTATCACAATTTTTTTTTTTTTTTTGGCATTGGGGATTGAACTCAGGGAAGTTCTACCTCCAGGGTTCACCCCCTGGCCGCCCTCTCCTGTGGTACTGGGCATTGAGCCCAGAGGTATTCTTCTAGAGCTGAGCTAGAGCTCCTGCTCTTTTTTTTTTTTTTTTTTTTCCTTTTTTGCGGTACTAGGGATTGAACCCAGGGGCATTCTACCTTCAAGCTACACCCCCAGGCCTATTTTTTATTCTTTAGTTTGAAACAGAGTCTCACTAAATTGCAGAGGGCCGAAGTAGCTGAGGCTGGCCTCGAACCCGGATCCTCTGGTCTCAGCTTCCCAAGTACTGGGATTATAAGTGTGTGCCACCACACCCGGTTTGCTCGGCTAGTTTTTTTTTTTTTTTTTTGTGGTGCTGGGGATTGAACTCAGAGGCATTCTACTTCCGAGCTATACCCCCAGCCCTATATTTTTTATTCTTTTTTTGAAACCAAGTCTCACTAAGTTGCGGAGTGCCTCTGATCTCAGCCTCCCGAATGCTGGGATTACAAGCGTGCGCCACCACGCCCGCCTTGCTTGGCTAGTTTTTAATCACAATTTTTTTTTTTTTTTTTTTTTTTTGGTGCTGGGGTTGAACCCAGCAGTATTCTACCTCCGAGCTATACCCTGGGCCCTTTTTATTTTATATATATATATTTTTATTTTGGAACTGGGTCTTGCTTGGTTGCTGAGAATCTCACTAAATTGCTAAGGCTGGTCTTGAACCTCAAATCCTCGTGTCTCAGCTTCCGAAGTACTGGGATTGCACATATGTGCTACCATGCCTGGTTTTTATCACAATTAAAAAAATAAAAAATAAGCCGGGCGTGGTGATGCATGCTTGTAATCCCAGCATTCGGGAGGCTGAGACCAGAGGATCCGGTTTCGAGGCCAGCCTCAGCTACCTGGTGAGGCACTCCACAACTTAGTGAGACTTGGTTTCAAAATAAAGAATAAAAAATAGGGCTGGGGATATAGCTCGGAGGTAGAATGCCCCTGAGTTCAACCCCCAGTACCACAAAAAATAAATAAATAAATAAAAAATAAAAAAGCTCCAGCAAGGCACAGTGGCACACACCTATAGTCCCAGTACTTGAGAGGCTGAGATGGGAGGATCACAGGTATGAGGCCAGCCCCAATAACTTAGTAACACTCTGCTTAAAAATTAAAAAAAAAAAAAAAAATAGTGCTGGGGATGTAGCTCAGAGGTAGAATTCCCTTGGATTCAATCCCCAGTACCACACACACACATGCAAACACACACGTGCGCGCGCACACATACACACACACACACTCCAGGCACCTAGGGCCAGAGGTGAGCAACTTAACCTTCCAGAGCTTCAAATTGACAACCCAGAGCCTGCAATCCTTCTCTGATACAGTTGGAGAGGGCCAGACAGAATGACTGCCTTCTCGGAAATGCCCCTTTGTGAGTCAGCGACAGACATTACTAATCAATCAAGAACACCCTCCCCCCTCCCCCCACGCCTAGCCCAGATTTGGCCTCAGAATCCTTCTCAACCCAATGCTCTAGGCAGCCACTACCAGTCAATCCGAGATGGCAGCGAGTGGGGCACCACCCCAGGCTGCTCCAGGGCTAGTCTAAACACCCAGCAGGCAGGCGGGCGGGCAGCCGCTGGGGTGGGGCTGTCTGGGGCCCCACTCGGGTGCTGCAGCTGGGCTTAGCTAAGTGGTAACTGAGGTCGCTGTGACTGTGGCACCCCGCCAGCACCCGCTCCCTGTTCAGCTACTTGATGTAATTACTCCTGGAGGCACCAGCCTTCGAGCCGCCCTGCTGGGTAAATCACTAATGGGATCTTGGGTTAGAAAGGGGAGGACAGGAGGCTGAGGCCTCTGCCCCAGCAAGCCCAGACTCCCAGGCTCCCAGACTGCCTCCAGCCCTCCCGCAAGTAGCCCAGGGGCTCAGGGAGCACGGCCGCCAGTGCTCCCGAGCTCAGGGGACGGTCCTCCTGCTCCACCCGCCAGTGGAGCACTTACACTGCCAGGCGTGCGGTCCCTGGACAGCACACGCGCCCTCTCTTCCCCATGGTCGGCCCCTGGGTGCGGAAAGCAAGAAATGGAGAGAGACACAAAGACAGAGACAGAGGGTGGGGGAGAAAGAGACAGAGTCAGACGCAGATGGTGGAGAGGACCCGGAGGGAGCGAGGTCTAGGAAGCCCTCCTGGAGTCCTGCTGCGGGTCCTCAGAGAAGGACGGAACCGGCCCCTGGGCTTGGGCCCGCGCCCTGGCCTGGCTGTTCGTGGGCTCTGTGATTCAGGAAGTTGCGGGATGCCCTACCTCCCCTGGCCCGCCTTGCAGGCTTAGTGTCTAACACCCAAGCGGGCTTTGCTGAGGCCTGAGGCGCCCAACACTCCTCCCCACTTCTGTGTGCATTTGAGATTTCCCACTCTAAAATTAAAACACTCGACGAGAGCCCGGCGTGGTGGTGCACACTTGTAATCTCAGTAGTTTGAGAGGCTGAGACCAGAGGATCCGGGTTCCAGGCCAGCCTCAGCTACCTAGTGAGGCATTCTGCAACTTAGTGAGACCCTGTTTCAAAATAAAGAATAAAAAATAGGGCTGGGGGTGTAGCTCAGAGGTAAAATGCCCCTGGGCTCAATCCCCAGTACTGCAAACAAAAGAAAACAAAACAAAACAAAGCACAACAAGCTTCCTAATCGGCAGGTGGCTCCTGCCTGCAATGGCTGTGCCACCTTCCACGCCTGGCCCGGGAGCCACTTGTGTCTGCAGGAAGCTGAGCCCAGGGGCAGGACCAGGACCCCTCCAGGAGGGTCCTTTGGGAGGCTGAGATAGGAGGATTGTGGGTTCAAGGCCAGTCTCAGCAATAAGGTCAAAACAAAAAATAAAATGGGGCTGGAGGTGCAGCTCAGGGGTAGAATGCCCCTGGGTTCAATCCTGGTAACTAACAGGTAACACACACACACACACACACACAAAACCAGATGTCTCCTCTCTCAGAAGCCAGGGGTCCAAGTCCAAGTGTCGCTCGGAGGGCTCGAGACGACCTTCCTGCCTCTTCCACCCGATGGCCTCAGTCTCCCTGGACTATGGGCCTGCCGCCCCGTCTCTGCCTCTGGCCATCTTTTTTTTTTTTTTTTTTTTTTTTTTTTCGGTACTGGGGATTGAACCCAGCGGCATCCTACCTCTGAGCTACACCCTCAGCCCTATTTTTTATTCTTTATTTGGAAACAGGGTCTCACTAAGTTGTGGAGGGCCTCACTAGGTAGCTGAGGTTGGCCCTGAACCTGGATCCTTGGGTCTCAGCCTCCCAAGTACTGGGATTACAAGCGTGCGCCACCACGCGCGGCTATGGCCACATCTAAATCACACCGACGGAGGCCCCATTTCCAGTGAGGTCACGTGGACTGTGGTGTTGGCTCTGAGAAGAATCTGGGGGAACACCGCTCACCCCACTGTAAGCATCCGGGCATGGGCACTGAGCTCTGTTCTTCGTGTCCATTTACTTGGGGGTGCGGGGAACGGGGGCCGAGAGCAGAGAGGGACCCACAACACCACACGGTTCCCCAGCCCCTCCCAGGAGCAGGGCAGGAGGGGCGTCGGGAGAGGGAGCGCGACACCCATGGCCTCCCCACCCCGGCCTCCGCAGCCTCCACTGCTTCCCAGCCTCGGGTGGAGAGAGAAGGTTCAGGCCTCGTCCCCAGATGCCAAGCGGGGCGGGCTCCGCACAGCTGCCTCCCGAGCTCACCAGGACTCGGTCTCCCGGGCAACAAGGGCCGCAGGGCAGCACGTGCTCCCAGGGGAGGGACCCAGCCTGTCCCTAGGGGGCCGCTGCTCCTCCGAGCCTGGCCTGGCCGAGGCTGCGGATCAGTGCTGGGACTGGATGCACAGTCCTGCTCCTGGAAAGAGCCCCTCCTGGGGTGCTCACCCAGCCCCACAAACAGAGCCTCCCCTCGCTGCACAACACAGGGACAAGATCGGGCGACCCCCGGCCCCCCAGGAGCTCCCGGTGCCGTGCTGGGGAGACCCAGTGCAACAAATAAATACAGGGAACCCACGATGGGTATAAATCCTAATAAGAAGGCAACTCGTACAGGACTCTCCACAGAAGGTACAAAATGGCCAAACACAGAAGACGCCAGCATCCTTCACCGAGGGGCTGTGCCACGCCGCGTCCCGAGCACTGGGAACGCGGGGAACGCGGGACCAGGAAGGCAGACTGTGGGAAGTGTTGGCAAGGAGACAGAGAACCTGGACCCGCGCACGCAGCAGCGGGGACGTGACACAGCTCAAGCGCTGTGGAGACACGCTGGCAGGTCCTCCAAGGGGAAAATGAGTGACCAGAGACCCTCCAAGTCCACGCCTGGTAAACCCAGGAGAACCGCTAACGTCTGTGCACGGAGGGCCACACAACGTGACTCATGGTGGATAACAGTGGAAACGAGCCAAAGGTCCGCCAGCCAGCGAGTGACAAACAGCACAACCCAGCCGCACGGTGGAACATTCCTCGGCCACTGACAGGAAGGAAGTTCCGGGTCACGGTACACCACTGAACCCCTGGTGTGGAGTGAACGACCAACCCAGAGACAGGAAGCCAGGAAGCAGAGGCCGGGAGAGGGGAGGCAGGGAGGCCCGGCAGCGCTGCGGCATCAGCAGGGCCGGCCTTCCGCGGTGAGCAGCTGGCCCAGCACCTGCCCTCCCTCCCTGTAGAGAGGACAGGGGTCTCTCCACATCGCCCCCTCTGGAACCTGGGGCAGCTCGTCCTCCCAGCCTCCCCACCGAGGGGCACCCCAGTGGAGCTGTCGGGGTGTCCACCCCACAATGACACGCCCCCGCATGTCTAAGGTGGGACAGGACCCTCCCTGGCCAAGCAGAGCCTTCCCGGATCACTGCTCTCTGGGTGCCGGAGACACCAGGCTCTTTCCCTGGGAGTTGAGAGCTCTGAGCTCCCTCTTGCTGGCCTTCCCTGCCACGTGCAGAGAACCTTCTCCAGAAGGACACCGAACACAGGTGAGAAAGCAGAACTGAGAGAGAGAGAGAGAGAAGGAGCCTGACCTTGGCTGAGTCCCTGGATCCAGCTGTGCCTGCAGCCCACCCCAAAGAATGAGAGCCAATCAGGCCTTTCCTACCTGAGCCACTTGGGGGTGTGCAATTCTGTGGCTTGTGACCAAGTCCTGATGAACACAGCCGACACACATTGTACATACACAGAGATATGGAGAAAACCTCAAGCGGTCAAAGTCATTCACAAAATCCCTACAGTCATGCCCTTAGGAGCTCGCTGATAAGCAAGACACAATCTCTCTCTGTTTTGGGGGGTTTTTGTTTGTTTGTTTGTTTGTTTGTTTTGTGGTACTGGGGACGGAACCTGGGGGCATTCTCCGAGCTACACTCCGAGCTACACTCCCAGTCCTATTTTTTATTCTTTATTTTGAAACAGGGTCTCACTAAGTTGCCGAGGGCCTCACTAAGTAGCTGAGGCTGGCTGCGACCCAGATCCTCCTGTCTCAGCCTCCCATGTACTGGGATTACAGGCGTGCACCACCACACCCGACTTAAGACACCAGATCTTTAAACAGCAGAAGTCGAGTTCAGCGAGGCACACACACAGTGTGACCTTCCCACCCCACAGCTTTTGGGGCTGGGGGGAGGCGTTCTAAGAAGAGGAAATGGCACGGATCAAGAAGGGGCAGCGCACTCGTGGGCCGTCCGGGGTGTTGGCAGCAGCGCAGGACGCTGCAGGAGACGGGTCCGAGGGTCCCGGGGTCACTCTGAGCCTGCCCTGGGTTCCCTGTCCTCACTAACCGCAGTCAGGGGGCCACGCAGCCATAGGTGAAGCCAGTTCCGTGGAAGACCGACCTCCGCCCTCCTGCCTCTGCCTGCGCATGCAGCCAGGAGCAACCCTCGGCCACGGGAGCTGTCGGGAGCCCGGCCCTGACCCGTGTCTCCCACACGGGTCACAGGACTCGAAGGGGTAAACCAGACCAACAACGGAAGGGGGCTCTCCAACACTCCCGGGGCATCTCTGGCTGATGTATCACTCTTCTTTCTTGTGATATCTTTGAGTGATAAATCAAGGCTGCTGTCTTCCTTTTAAAGATCATTTTCTAATTTTTTCACATGAAGCAAGTAGTGTAGTTATGATGGTAAAAATACCAAACTAAATTGTCCGTCCTTCCTTCCTTTCTGGTACTGGGGATGGAACCCAGGGGCATTCTACCTCTGAGCTACACCCCCAGCCCTATTTTATTTTTTTTTACTTTGAAACAGGGTCTCACTAAGTTGCTGAGGCTGGCCTCGAACCTAGGATCCTCCTGTCTCAGCCTCCCAAGTACTGGAATTACAAGTGTGTGCCACCACGCCCGGCTCTAATGTGTTCTTAGCATCCTGGGTGAGTATTTACACGCAGTGCTCCTGTTCCTTCCCTGCCTACGGTTTCTGGGGGAGGGGGGGAGGAGAACAGAGTGTCCCTGGGCGTCGGTGTTGAGGCTGGAATTCCCTCCAGCATGGGTCTGGCCCCCAAGATCCAATGCTGCGGGCAACAGACATTCCACCAACAACCCCGGCCCCAATTCCGCTCTGCTCCATATCTTTGATCTCCGGCCACTGAGAATTCACCCAATGGACTCCACTCCGAGCCTCAAGGAGGCCAAGGCTGCAAGGCACCGAGTGGCGAGCCGGCCTGGAGAGCCGCTGGCCCCTTCCTGCCCGGCGCAGACTCCCGACAGACACAGCGGTCCCCAGGCCCGGCCCAGGACACAGGGCAGACCCCGAGTCCCCATGCTGTCCTGGACAACAGAAGCCGGTGGGGCGGGGAGGGAAGGTTCCGGGTTGCTGAGCCTGTTCAGAAGCTCTGACAAGGCCACCCAGAGCCGGGGACGGCAGGCTGAGGGGCACCCCCGTGGGCCCCTTCTCCCAGCGGCTGCTTTTCCAGGCTCCTCTGCGCCTTGGTCTCCCACGGCCTCCGGGACCGGCCTGAGCTCACACCTCAGCCCCTGTGGCTCCTGGGGACAGACCCCAGGCCCCTGCTCTAGCCCTGGGGCTCCGGGACCCCACTGACACCTGACACGCCGGGAGAGCCACACGGCAGGCCCTGCGGCCACCTCTGCGCTGCTCCTCAGGCCTGGCGGCCCCTCTGAACCCCACACTCAGAGTGTCACCGCCTGGGCAGGGCAGCCGCTGGCCCAGAGCCCCGAGCCTCCTTGGGCCCCTCACCAGCCCCCAGCCGAGCTGTCTCTGGAAAGTGTGGGGCGGCTAAGCCCCGTCCCCTGCCGCACAGCGACGCGCACGCCACGCCCACCGGTGACAGACACCTTCCTGCCAGCCTGCAGCTGTCCTGCACACCCCACCCACCCAGCGGCCACCTTCCCTACCCAGCGGCTTATGCTAAAAACACTCAAATGCACCCGGAACAGGCAGAGGACACTGTCCCCGGCTTGGCGGGAGGCTGTCGGTCCCCTCACCCCAGCCATGCCCCTGCCGTGTCCCTGCCCAAGGCCACCTCCAAGGACCCGAGGAACCCCGGGGTGCCACAGGGTACACCGTTTGAGAAACACCAGCGTTGGCCTCAAACCGAACGGGCCAAGCCACAGACATCCGCCCAGCCACCAGGCCGGCGCCCTCAACTCCCCACCGGCCACCCCTCGCCGCCTACCTGGACGCCGCGATCTCCGCCTTCTGCTTGGCGATGGTGGCGGCCCGCTCGGCGGTCTCCACGGCGCGGTCCACCTTCTCGCGGATCTTGCTGGCGCGCAGCGGGATGAGGTTCTTGCGCTTGCCGCTGACCAGGACGTTCTGCTTGTACTTGCCCTCCTCCTTGGTGCCGTCGGGGAAGGTCATGCAGCCGTAGCCGTGGCGCCGGTTGCTGGCCCACTCGCCCTGGTACTTGAGCCCGTCGGAGCGCTGGCTGACGCCGAAGCCGGCCCGCTTGTCGTTCTTCCACTCGCCCACGTAGGTCTCGGTGGTGGTGGCGTCGATGTCGTCCTCCACGGCGGCCAGCTCGGCCTCGGCCTCGCCCAGGCTGATGGTGGAGTGCACGTCGCTGGTGGTGGAGCTGACGGTGCTCATGCCCGCCTCGCTGCGGAAGGAGCTCTGCTTGCTGCGCTGGCTGGCCAGGCTGCTCTTGGACTCCGACTTGCGCAGCTTCAGCCCGCTCAGCAGCGAGCGCCGGAACAGCCCCTTCTTCTTGCCCTTCAGGACCTCGCAGTCGCTGTGCGCCACCAGCACGAAGCCGCCCCGCGACACGGCCGGGCTGCCCGCCACCGCCGGCGAGGCGTCGGGGTGCAGCGCCGTGCCGTTGGAGTGCTCGCTGCGCAGCGAGTTGATGGACGTCCTCAGGGGCGAGCGGATGACCGCCGCCATGCCGTAGGGGACGCTCTGCCGCACGCCGTAGCCCTGGCGCATGCCGCCGACCCACTGGCCCTGGTACGTCCCTGGGGAGACAGAGGAGAGACGGGTGAGCTCCGGCGGCCTGGGGAAACCCGGTCAGGCGGCAGGCGAACGGGTGCCGGGCAGCGAGGGAGCCGGTACCGTGGCCCCAGCCTGGCCCGAGACGGGGGGGATGCACGCGTGGACTCTCCCGGTGAGGGTGGCCACCTGCGGGGGAAGCAGGTCCATCACCACGGACTCGGGCGAGGGGCCGCCCTCCTAGGAGGCTGGCAGCCCCGAGGGCAGGGGTATCGGCACACCGCAAGCCCTCCCCGCCCAGGGACAGGTGCCCAGCCGGCCAAGGCTGCAGTGGTGACCGCCACAGGCCCAGCGCAGGCTGTGCCCCGAGGCCTCCTGTGACCTGCTTCTGCCAAGAGCTGATTTTCCCCAGAAGTTCTGGGAACTCACAGAGTCCATGACACCCAGGCTACGTCACAGCACAGGGACCACGCCGCCAGGACCCTCCAATGGCAAAGCAAGTGCTTCCCGATGTCCCTGGCGACCCACAGAAGCCCCAGAAAGAAAAGGCGCACGCCAAGGGCCCGACGCAGACGCCAAGCCGGGGTTCCGGGGACACCGGGGAACACACACCGGTCCCAGCCTCTGGTGGTTCCTGCCGTTGGGGACATCCCAGAGTCTTGGGGACGTGGGCGACCAGGGAGGTGACCAGGTCACGCAGGCATCACAGCACGGGCAGGAGCACTGTGTTCTGGAACCTTCTTTACAGTAAGTCATGAGCCGCCTCTCACTCATCCTTCATTGTTAATGATGGCTGCCCAGTAACCCGCTACGTGTTTCACCATTATATAAACTGCAACCTTACCCTGTGCTGTAGACTGTTCCTTGTATTATTTATTTGTTTGTTTGTTTGTTTGTTTTGTGGTACTAGGGATTGAACCCAGGGCATTCTACCTTCGAGCTACACCCCCAGCCCTATTTTTTATTCTTTATTTTGACGCAGGAGCTCACTAAGTTGCAGAGGGCCTTACTAGGTAGCTGAGGCTGACCTCAAACTCGCGATCCTCCTGCCACAGCCTCCCAAGTACTGGGATGACAAGCGTGTGCCACACGCTTCTTGTCTTTATTTTGCTAGTATTTCAATTATTTTTGCACATGCTAAGTACTCCATAACACTAACTTAAACCCTCAGCCCCTCATTCCTAATTTGTTTTTACTTTGTACTGGGGATTGAACCCAGGGACACTATACCTCCAGCCTATATTCCAGGTCTTTTTTGTTTTTTATCCTGCAACAGTCTCACTAAGTTGCTGGGGCTGGCCTTGAATATACAATCCTCCTGTCTCAGTCCCCCAAGGGCTGGAATTATACACATGTACCACTACACCTGATTTCATTCTCTTATTCTCTCTCTCTTTTCTTTTGGGGGAAAGTACTGGAGATTTGGGATTGAACCTGGGGGCATTCTTCCTCTGAGTTATACCCCCAGTCCTTTTTATTTTTTTATTTTGAAACAGGTTCGTGTGCAGAGAGTCTTGCTAAGTTGCTGAGGCTGGCCTCAAATCTATGATCCTCTTGTCTCATTCTCTCAAATACTGGGATGACAGGCGTGTACCACCACACCAAGCTCCATTCCTCATTTTCATAACTAAAATTCACACACACAGTTAAATTTGACTCTTAAGTTCCTGTAATGAAACTGCTCGGTTACAAGGGAAGTTTGGCTTTTTAAAAGGTTTTTGATAAGTTGTTATCAGAAAAGACTATAAGAATGACACCCACACCCCCCCAGTACTGTTACTGTCACCAATACCAGACAGTGTGACATTTTAAGACCTTTCTTAGCTGGGCTCCAAAGCTATCTATGGAATTTGCCACAGGTTGACATGTGTTCGCCCAAATTCCTAGGAAGTCCTGATTTTTAAAGTGGTAGGTCAAACTGGGCATGGTGGCACATGCCTGCAATCCCAGTACTTGGGAGGCTGAGAAAGGAGGATTGCAGGTTCAAGGACAGCCTCAGCAACTCAGCAAGACTCTCAGAAACCTAGCAAGACCTTGTTTCCAAATAAGAAATAAAATCAGGCTGGGGGCGTAGCTCGAAAGCTCAAAGGTAGAATGCCTCTGGGTTCAATCCCTAATACCACAAAATAAGTAAGTAAATAAATAAATAATTAAATAAGCTGGGCGTGGTGGCACACACTTGTAATCCTAGTACAATCCTAGGCTGAGACTGGAGGATCGAAGGTTTAAGGACAGCCTCAGCAATTTAGCAAGGCTCCCAGAAACCTAGTGAGATCTTGTTTCCAAATAAGAAATAAAATTGGTCTGGGGATGTAGCTCAGAGGTAGAATGCTTCTGGGTTCAATTCCCAGTACCACCATAGATAGATAGATAATAAAGTGGTGTGTTAAAACAAAGCCATCCGGGGGGCTTTGTCCAACAGGACTGGCGTGTGTGTGTGTGTGTGTGTGTGTGTGTGTGTGGTGCTGGGGATGGAACCCAAGGGCATTCTATCTTTGAGCTACACCCCCAGCCCCATTTTTATTTTTTTATCTGGAGCACAGAAGGGCCTGGAGAACCCACTTCCAGCACCTTGGTCTTGGACCTACACCAAGGCAGGGCAACATGGAATTTCAGAACACCTACAAGCCGACTCTACGTGCTTCCAGGAACAAAGAAAAGCAAACTCGACGGGCTGAGAAGCAGGATTGCACATGCTTGCAAAACAGCAACGGCAAACCCAGAGAGCTCCCCAGGGGGAAAGTGCCCCCTCCCCCGCACTGCACTGCAGGGGAAAAAAAAGATTTTCAATCCACATTCTATACCAATTTATCAACCAACCAAGCAAACTACAGAAACTCTATCTTCCATACATCTTTTCCCAGAAAGCTACTGCAGGGTGTACTCCACCAAAATGAGGGAGGAAACCAAGAAAAAGGAAGAGATGGGAAACCAAACACAGGAAAAGCAAAAGGGGACTTCCAGAAGAAGGGGGGTTGGGAGGAGGGCAATCAGTCAATAAGCAAACTTTAATGTGTGTGTATATACATACAGGTATACACACACACACACACACACACACACACACACACACACACACACATATACAGGTAGGCTGGGCTTGGTGGCACTCGCTTATAATACTTGGGAGGCTGAGACAGGAGGATTGCAGGTTCACGGCCAGCCTCAGCTACTTTAGTGAGGCACTCTGCAACTTAGTGAAACCCTGTCTCAACATAAAGATTAAAAAATAGGGCTAGGGGTGTAGCTCGGAGGTAGAATGCCTCTGGGTTCAATCTCCAGTTCTGAAAAAAAAGACATATATATATATATATATATATATATATATATATATATATATATCATATATATATCTTTTATGTATAATATATAAAAGACGTATGTATATATATATACCTGTAATGTATGTGTGTGTGTGTGTGTATATATATATATATATATATATATATATATATTTTTTTTTTTTTTTTTTTTTTTTTTTTTACAGGTAGATACTCTGGCAGGTTGGTTTGACTGAAAAGCTGGACTGAGATATTTTACTGAGCATTTGGAAGGTAGAGAAAGAACAAACCAGTGATTTAAAGAAAATTAAGCAGTTGAAGAAAAACAAAACAAAACGAAGCAATTACTAAATCAAATTGTGCATGAAAGTGTACAGAAGCAGAGTACATTGCTTGGCTCAGCAGTAAGCAATACTAGCCTAGTCATAACAATGAGAGAGCATGGATTTCATTTTAAATTTTGTGGCATAGCACTGGGGTGGCCGGGGAAGGGGGTTCGCAGAGGCTGGAGCTGCCACAGCAGGAAGTCGACCGGGAGCAGGACACAGACCACCATGGGGAAGCTGTTGTCCTGGGAAGCGGGGCAGGTGGGTGCTAAGCGCCGGCTTCTACCTGGCACTCATTCGCACCTAAAACTCTGGGCACCTGTAACCTTTGTGAGGATCACGTCCCAAAGTGGGGGAGGGAAGGAAGGCACTTCCACCAGAAAATTCCCATAATGACGCTATTTGGGGTCTGTCTTTCTCTCTCCCTCTCTCCCTCTCCCTCTGTCTCTGACTCTTTCTCTCTCTCTCTCTGGAGCCTCAGAGTCTGTTCCTTGTAAAGGGGCGTGGGGACTTGAACCTGGCCAGCGGTGCAGGGGCCTGCTCCATGCAAGGACGCCGCCCCTGTGTATTCCCAAGACTTGGGGAGAGAACAAGAAAGACTAATCTCACTTAACATAATGCTCCAGATGAAGAAGGAGCATCCTTAGGTGAACAAAGAATTTGACTTAACGGAAGGTGATGGGGGGAGGGGGGGACACCCTAAGGAGCATGGTGTACTTTCATGAACACATCAAGTCAATCACTAAACTGACCTTGAGAAGGAGGGAGGAGGAGGGAGTGGGGCAGGAATTGGGGAAGGGTTAAATGAGAAATGTATGCATGTATGCCTTTACTGATACCAGCTTGTACCTAACAAAGATGTATGATTACAATGCACCAATTAAAAATTAAAAAATAAATAAATAAGAACAAAAAGCCGGGCATGGTGGCGCATGCTTGTAATCCTAGCATTCGGGAGGCTGAGACCGGAGGATCCGGGTTCGCGGCCAGCCTCAGCTACCTAGTGAGGCACTCTGCAACTTAGTGAGACCTGGTTTCAAAATAAAGAATAAAAACTAGGGCTGGGGGTGTAGCTCGGAGGTAGAATGCCCCTGGGTTCAATCCCCAGTACCGCAAAAAAAAAATAAAAATAAAAATAAAAATAAATAAATAAATAAATAAATAAATAAATTTAAAAAAGAAAGAAAGAAAGAAAGAAAGAAAGAAGGAAGAGGCCAGTGGGCAGGGAGGTGGGGCGATGCCCACCTCTCAGGAAGCCACAAATCCCAGGCGCCACCAGAGTCAGGAGGGTCCCGAGCAGAACCAGGTCATAGAGGCAAACCTTAGCCCACGTCCACCCACAAGCCGCCCGATGAGAAGGGACGCTGGACGGTCAGTACACCCGGCAGCAGGGACCAAAGTGTGAGGCGCCCCCAGCAGCGGGAACCAGCCACAAGAGAGACACAGTCCCCTTGAGGGACAGCCTTGTCCCAAGAGGGGCCAACCTGCCCCGCCCCCGCCACAGCCGTCACTGCGGAAAGCTATTTTTACTTTTTAAAAAATAATATGCGCCAGGCACGTGGTGATGTGTGCTTGTAATCCCTGCCGTTGAGAGGCTGAGACAGGAGGATCTCAGATTCAAGGACAGCCTCAGCAAGTAGTGAGACTCATCCACCTAGGGAGACCCTGTTTCCAAATAAAAATTAAAATTAGGCTGGGGGTGTAGCTCGAAGGTCGAATGCCCCTGGGTTCAATCTCCAGCACCAAAATAGTAGCAGTAGCAGTAGTAGTAATGATAATAATAACATGGAGCATGGTAGTACTCTCCTGTCATCCCAGTACTCAGGAGGCTGAGACAGGAAGACCTCAGGTTCAAGGCCAGCCTCAGCAATTTAGTGAGGCCCTCAGCAACTTAGCAAGACCCTTTTTCAAAAAAAAAAAAAAAAAATGAAAAGGGTTGGGTGTATAGCTCAAAGGTAGAATACTCCTGGGTTTAATCCCCAGCACCACAGATAATAATACTTCATGTTTTAGAACAGTGTCCGGTTTAGAGAAAAACTGAAGCTCAAGTATAGTTCCCCTAAAGTCCTTCAGCCCCCGCCCCACCCGGTCTTCCGATTTATCTTGGTTCTGTGATACACGTGTGGCAGTTGCCAGGTCAGTAATGATACACTGTTACTAGCTGGAGTCCTCTGTTCACACTGTATCTTCCAGTCCTCGCAGTGGTCCTCCCTCCTCCCCTGGGGCCTTCTCTGTCTCCTGTGGGGTTGGAATCCTCAGCCTGCGGCCTCTCAGCCCAGTGGGTCTCCTTGGCGCTGCACGCCTCTGCCCCAGTTTGCTCACCTAGTTCTGGACCGGAGACTTCTTTGTAGCTTTCCGGTTTGGGTGATTATGAATGAACGGGAGATCTTTATCACATTTAAAAAAAAAATGCTCAGCCAGGCATGGTGGCACACACCTGTAATCCCAGTGCTTGGGAAGCGGAGACAGGAGGAGCGCAGGTTTGAAGCCAGCCTCAATGACTAAGCGAGACTGTGTTTCGAAATAAAAAATCAAAGTCAGGCGTGGTGGCACACGCTTGCAATCCCAGTACTTGGGAGGCTGAGACTGGAGGGTCCGGGTTCGTGGCCAGCCTCAGCTACTTAGTGAGGCCCTCAGCAACTTAGTGAGAGAGACCTTGTTTCAAAATAAAGAATAAAAAATAGGGCTGGGGGTGTAGCTCGGATGTAGAATGCCCCTGGGCTCAATCCCCAGTACTGAAAAATAAATAAATAAATAAATAAATAAATAAATAAATAAATAAATAAATAAATAAAAAACAGGGCTGGGGTATAGCGTGGATGTAGACCGTCCCTAGGTTCAATCCCTAGTACCAAAAACAAAAATCCAGGACGGACCTAATCTCAGAATAAAAAACCTTTCCGGTCAAATGTATTATCTTTATTAAAAGCCCTACTCGGCAGCCATTCCAGCTGGGGGCCTTCCCTGTGGTGGCCCAGCGGCCAGGAACCAGGCTGCCATGTCCGCCCCACAGGCCACCGTCGGGGACGCGTTCTGAGCACTCACAAGTGGCGGTGCCAGGCACTGTTTCACCTCCAACAGCACAGAGAGGCCAGGAGAGCCACACAGCACGAAGGTCTGTGCCTCAGCCTCTGCCCCTCCTCAGCCCGGGGTCCAGACACCGCGCTCACGACACTCAGCCAGGTCAAGTCCAGGAAGTGGGAGCCCAGTCGGCGTCCTTTCCCGAGAGTGTGACGGCCCGGGGTGTCCCTCCCACCCCTGGCATCTCCCAGCCACACCTTCGGGCCCTGGGGACTGCCCAGACTCTGACCCCGACTCATGGGCCCGCAGAGGGGGGACCGCCGACACCGCCACACCACGCAAGGGTCTCCACAGCCTCGCGGCTCCCGGCACCCCTGTGAGCAAGATCTTGAATGACTACACCCACCTGGTGCAAACACAGAAGCCTGATGCAGTTATGTCGCCCAGAGTCCTGATGTTGGGCCCAGACTCCAAATCAGGCGTGTCCAGGTGATCCCTCTCCACCTCCACCAGAAAACAGCCCTCCAAAGTCAACACCCAGAAAGCAGACACCAAGGCCAGGTGTGGTGGCGCACGCTTGTAATCCCAGCATTTGGGAGGCTGAGACCGGAGGATCCGGGTTCTCGGCCAGCCTCAGCTACCTAGTGAGGCACTCCACAACTTAGTGAGACTCGGTTTCAAAATAAAGAATAAAAATAGGGCTGGGGGTATAGCTCAGAGGTAGAATGCCCCTGAGTTCAATCCCCAGTACCGCAAAAAAAAAAAAAAAAAATACAGAAAGCAGACACCAGCGGCTCCGGTCACATCAAGTCCTCACAGGGCCCGGGGGACCACCCTCTTACATTTGCTGTCCAGGACATGTTTGGGGCTCGTCCGGGATGAACTTGGGCACTAGGACAGTGGCCCACGTCCCCGCTGTCCTGTTCCGAGGCTCCTTCTGACTCACCCGAGTCAGGAGGACTCGGGTGTTCTCCCCCGAGGTGAGCAGCTCAGGTGCACGGGCTGAGGAGACCGGGCATCCAAGCGCCAGCCCCCGAATATCCTGTTGGGCCTCGGGGAGCAGGGGCCACCCCGTCCCCCAGCCCTGGATCCCTGGTCCCTACTCCCGTCTGCTGCCCTTGCTGCGGGCTCCGCCCTTCCCAATCCCACACCCCCACGCCCCCTGGAGCCCTGCCGGAAGCCTTTATGCTGGGAACTCATCAGCAGGCTGGCCTCTGAGACATCGGGGGTCAAAGGGGACCTGGGGGCTGGGGCAGCAGGTCCTGCGCATGACACCTGTGCAGAAGGTACCCTGGGGCGGGCGGTCCCTCTCAAAGACAGCACGCACGGCAAGCACAAGTGGAGCAGGCCGAAGCCAGCCAGATCTGAGCGCAGCCCGACCTCTGCAGGCCTCCCTCATCCCCTCGCTCTCAGAGGAAAGCCACTTCTCTGGGGACTGCAGAGGAGGCACTCTGCACAGAAGCGGTGCTGGGGAGCTAGCTGCCCGACAGGGACCGTCCCAGCCACCTGCCCTCGCTGGTCTCATTTGCCCTCCATGAGCTGGGGGGACAGTGCACCCGGAGGCTGTTTCAAGGAATAAGCGGATTCTCAGTCCTGGGGGCGAGGCCTGGGGGTGTGGTGAGCACCGAGGGCTTGCTGAAGGGGACTCAGCCCGCCAGGGAGCCAGCACCACGGGACCCGTGGAAGGTTCTCCAGCACCTCGGTCCTCTGGAATGTGTTGAGATCAGACTCCCAGATCTGCCGAATCCGAAGCCGGGACATGGCATGCCTTCCAGGGACACCGCTGCCAGTCCTACTGATGGCCGCTGCGCTGGGACACAGCGCCCATTGGACACGCCCAAAGAACTTCCAAAGCCACTTACTGATGTGCAGCCAGCCACCCAAGAGGCTGCCGCCATGGGGCCAGGGAGGCCGGGACACCAGGGCTTCCACGAGCTCCCGGGGATTTGTGTTCAGGACCAATATCTTTCTTTTTTTTTTTTTTAAACCACTGTTATTTTTTCGGGACCGGCTCTCTTGTTTACAAACGGCTGCCTGTTGGTAAAGCTGACCTCTTGGGTTCCAAGACCCTGTACCTGCAAGGACAGCCTCTCTCTCAACTGCCCCCAGCGGTCCCTCTCCTCAAGGGCCAGGGTTTTGGAGCACGAAACCCACATACGAGGGAGACATCTGCTGCGGGCGGGGTCCGAGGTCTGGAGAACTGGGCTCCCTCTGAGGGAGGGAGATGAGCCCACCCACACCCCAGCCCAGGGCCCGAGCCCCTCGAAGGCCGTCTTTGGGCCCCAGTATGCCGAGCACTGGACTAGACGGCCGCAGCAAGCTGCGGGGAGAGAAGTCTCTTGGGGGAGGCGCGGAGGCAGGGGCGGCACCCGGACAGCGCGGGCCACGCAGGTTCACGTCTTGGGCACACCAGGACAGCTGTGCAGCCTGAGGAGGTCGGGAGACCGTTCCCAAGTCTGTACGACAGGGACAAGGAAGAGTTCCTGCCCTGCAGCTGGCCTCGAGGCTGAGCCACTGGGCACAGAGTGCGGGGCACCCTCAGTGACGCTGGCCACTGCGCACCCAACCCGGGGGGCCCTGGGGTCTCTGTGCCCTCGTGGGATTCCAGAGTCTCTGTGTGTCCTCGTGGGGGTTCCCAGGGTCTCTGTGTCTTCATGGGGGTCCCCAGGGTCTCTGTGTGTTCTCGTGGGGTTCCCGGGGTCTCTGCTATGTCCTCTTTGGGTCCTGGGTCTCTGCCCTCCCCAGCCTCCCCCATGGTGGAAGGAGGGCATTGCTGGCGTCTTGGAGCTGGCTGTGAACTTGGGCACAGCTCGTCCTGCAGATGGGACCCCTGAGCAGGTGACCTCAGCACCCGGGACGGGGTCAGGCGACCTGTGGGAGCCGGGCATGGAGGGAGAAGGGAGGACGTGGCTGGGGCCTTCAGCAGGAGAGGACCCCAAGGGTTCATGAACGACTCCGTAACCACAGCCTGCTCCACCCACAGACCCCGGACCCTCCCCCGTGAAGCCCATCCCCCTCACCCACAGACCCAGCCCCCCTCACCCACAAACCCCAGATCTCCCCCCAACAAAACCCTTCCTCCTCTACCCACAGACCCCGAGCCCTCCCCCATGAAACGCCAGTCACCCCTCCATCCACAGACCCTTCCCTTCCACCCAGAGACGCCAGTCACCCCTCTCCCCCCCCACGCCGTCGCCCTCCCAGCTAAAACGAGAGATGGTGTCGCCCTCCCGGGTCTCCTCTCTAGAGATGAGATGCTGTACACGCCCAATCACAGAATGACCTGGTCCAGAGTGAACCCCACTCGCTTAGGGTCCCCCACGCCTGCCCAGGGCCCAGGTCCTACAGGGCTCCTCCTAGCACCCCCCGAAGGCGGCTCCTGGGGGAGCGCCCGGGTGTCCACAGGCGTGCCCGGCAGCTATGAAGTCGTGGGGGGCTGCCTGGCCAGGTCTGATGACTGTCCCGAGGACAAGGGACACGGAGGGGACTTCACGATCCAGGCTGGCCTGTGACTCACAGAACCATCCTGGGGCACCCTCGGCGGCCCTGCCCGACTAGGGGTCACCCCAAACGCCCCTTTCACCCCTGCAGGACTCCAGGGCGGGCGAGGGCCTCCCAGTACTCTGGGCCGCACTAAAGCCAGAGCTTTTGGAGGGTCGGCCCCAGGTCCCCACAGAGAGCGCCCAACTGTCCTGAGAGGCTCTTCCCAGATCTGGAAACTGAGGCAGGCAAGTGCTGCTACAAGGACCAGCCCGAGGCACAGCTGGAGGGAAGGGGGCTCCTCTGGTGACACTGGACCCCATGATCACCGGCCATCTGCCACATCTCTGGACCTTGGGTTCCTCCTCTGTGACGCGGCGGTGACACTTCACAGCGTTGTCCCATGGATTTATTTAGTTATTTTATTTAATTTTTGCAGTACTGGGGGTTGAACCCAGGGGCATTCTACCTCCAAGCTACACTCTCAGCCTACTTTTTTTTTTTTTTTTTCGGTACTAGGGATTGAACTCAGGGGCATTCTACCTCCGAGCTACACCCCCAGCCCTATTTTTTATTCTTTATTTTGAAACCAAGACTCACTAAGTTGCGGAGTGCCTCACTAAGCAGCTGAGGTTGGCCATGAACCCGGATCCTCCAGTCTCAGCCTCCTGAATGCTGGGATTACAAGCGTGCGCCACCATGCCCGGCTTCTACTTTTTTTTTAATTAATTAATTAATTTTTTTTCAGCATGGATTTTTTATACATTCTCAGCCTACTTTTTTATTCTTTTATTTTGAAACAGGGTCTCACTCAGTTGCATGATTTAAAGGAGAGAAGCCAGGGGCGCTCAGCGCAGGGACGGCTACCGTGTCCACGTGTGAGAAGCCACAGCTTAGAGAGCAGGACGGGGAGGAGGAGCAGCGCTTGGAGGTCCTGCCCCTCTTCTGCCCTGGTTTCTCTCCTCTCCTCCCCGTCCCGGCCCCGGCTCCCTTCCCTTTGCTCCAACAGCTAACAGGATGCTGTCCGCGAGCACCCCGCGGTCACTGTAGCCCCGAGAAAACCTGGACTTCCTCGGCCTCCTCCCAGGAATAGTGTCCACCAATGCCGGGCTGGGCTCTGCACACGAATGGCCAGTCCTCACCGCCGGCCGGCAGGGAGCCGCAGGTGACCACCGCGTTCTCTAGCCACTGTGCCAGTCCCGCTCGGGGCTGGGGAAGCTCGGGGGCTGCCATGTGGTCCTGATCCCTCTTCCCCCAGGCCCCACAGGAATCTCCTCCCCTCCCGTGCAAAGTCACTCCCCAGAGGCCCTCTCCACGCCCGGACACACCCGGCCTCCCAGGAGCCCTGCGGGTTGGTGGGCATGGCCCTGGCCGGTCCCATAGCCAAATGCCCTGGGCTCTTCCATCACCACTATCCCCAGGGACAGCTTGTCGCCTGGTACACAGTTGGCGCTCAATAAGAGGCCTCTGAGCAGCTCCACAACCCCAGATGCTACGGCTCTCTGAGTGCCGGTCACAGTCTCCAGAGAGGATTGTGAGCTGAGCTGGATGGGGAAAGGGGGGGTGTCCTGACCCCAGGGCGGGCAGTGGTCCCAGCTCTGTCGCCCAAGCACTTATTGAGCACCTACTGTGTGCCTGGCACTGTGCCAGGTGCTCGGGGCAAGAGAAGGGTACAGGCGCAGCTGAGCTCCAGCACTCCACCGCCCCAGGCAGCACTCACGCGGATCCTATGACCTAGCAGCCAGCCAGCCACCCGGCTCCAAGGGTGGGCCAGGCCTAAGCAGGCGTCACCCCAAAGCAGACCCATAAATGGCCAGGGAGCCCGTGGAAAGATGCCAGGTCCTCGGCCCTCAGGGGAATGCAGATCAAAACCTCAGTGAAATACTTGGGAATCACAGGGACACCAGAGGGACTCCAGATGATGGAGGAGAAACCTCAGTGGAGCCAGGGAGAGGGTCTAAGGGAAGCGGAGGGGGGCAGAGGGAGGAGCGATGAGGGAATCACTACCATCAGCTATGTGTACGTGTGTGAGAACACCAATGTCAATCTCAGTACTCAGTACTCAGTACAGGGAACGGGGGAGACGGGGAGGCTGCCGGGGGGGGGGGGGACCAAGGACTGTGTGCACGTATGTCACTGTCAACATGACTTACATTATGATGGGAGACTCCAATGCACCAATAAAAGCATTAAAAACTAACAAACAAACAAACAAACAAAAAACAAACTCAGAGAGAGGCCGCTTCACACGCACTGGATGGCTGTAATCAAAAAGACAAATAATAAGCCCTCCTGGCAGCACACGCCTGTAATCCTAGCACTGGGGAGGCCAAGACAGGAGAATCGCAGGTTTGAGGCAGCCTCAGCAACCCAGTGAGACCCTCAGCAACTTAGAAAGATCCTTAGAAAGATCAAAACAAAAAAAATAAAATAGGAGCCAGGCGTGCTGATGTACCCTTGTAATCCCAGCATTCGGGAGGCTGAGACTGGAGGATCCGGGTTCTCGGCCAGCCTCAGCTACCTACTGAGGCATTCTGCAACTTAGTGAGACCTGGTTTCAAAATAAAGAATAAAAAATAGGGCTGGGGGTATAGCTCGGAGGTAGAATGCCCCTGAGTTCAATCCCCAGTATCGCAAAAAAAATAAAATAGGGCTGGGGGTGGAGCTCAGGGGTAGAATGCCCCTAGGTTCAATCCCCAGTACCACAAAAAAAAAAAAAAAAGAAGAAGAAGAAGAGGAAGAAGAAGAAGTGAAGCAAAAGCTGGGTGTGGTGGTGCACACTTGCAATCCCAGTCCTTGGGAGGCTGAGACAGGAGGATCCAGGTTCTCGGCCAGCCTCACTACTTAGTGGGGCCCTCCGCAACTTAGTGAGACCCTGTTTCAAAATAAAGAATAAAAAATAGCACTGGGGGTGTAACTTGGAGGTAGAATGCCCCTGAGTTCCATGCCCAGTACCGAAGGGGAAAAAAAAAAAAAAAGCCACCAAAATACCGTCTGTCAAGTCTCAGGGTGCAGGCCAGCCTGATATGCCACAACCAGCCGAGTTCGACAGCTCCACGCTCACCTGCAACACCCACCCTCGAGGAACTCCTGGCCAGCTCTGCGCCCCCCTGGGAGTCCTCTCCCTGGGCCTCCCTTCAGCAAGACACGCTGGTCTCCAGCCGAGAACTCCCACCCCTCGTTCCCAGGGGCAGACTGGGGTCGGAGACGCCTGCTTCTCTAGCATGGGCCTCATTCTGGACCTCCGGTGGCACCGGGAGTGGCCCGCTGCGACTTAGCAGGGATCTCCTCCACCCAGGTCAGGTGACACGCATGTTCGAGGTTGAGACCTGCGACCACCTGCTGTTGAGTCCCCGGTTCCCCAGCCCTGCCCCCGTGCTCGCTCTGAGCCTCGGCTTCCCACCCGTAAAACTGGTTCTGCTTTCCTCCCAGGCAGGCGGGAGGGCCGCAGTCCAGGCTGCGTGGAGGTGGGAGCCGGGTGCACGCTGAGGAAGACCAGTCACCGCAGCCTCCTCATCTCTGGCCTCAGGCAAGGTCAGTAAGGCCGGAGGAACCACAGGCCAGCCCTCCCAGCTAGTCTCCCACATTGTGCAGACCAAGGTCGGTCTGGGTAGATTTAGGCATCATGGAGGTTGGAGATTTTTTTTTTTTTTTTTTTTTCGGTACTGGGGATTGAACTCAAGGGCATTCTACCTCTGAGCTACACCCCCAGCCCTATTTTTTATTCTTTATTTTGAAACCGGGTCTCACTAAGTTGTGGAGTGCCTCACTAGGTAGCTGAGGCTGGCCGAGAACCCGGATCCTCCAGTCTCAGCCTCCCGAATGCTGGGATGACAAGTGTGCGCCACCACGCCTGGCTAGGTTGGAGGTTCTTATCTGGGGGTCTGTGGGTGAGTGTCGGGGCGTCTGTGAACCCCTCTTGGTGCACAAAGCTCTCACAGGTCTGCAGGGACCTGCGTTTTCCTGGAAGAAGATGAAGACCTCCGCCCAGCTCTCCGTGAGCCTGGGAGGACCCACGAGTCTGTACTCGGCTGGGGAAAGGCCACTAGGGACCTGCTGGCTCTGCCTCACTGCGACCTTGGCTGCCAGCAGCCTTCCCGCTGGCCTGACTTTCCTTATCTACGAAGCAAAGGATGGCCGAAATGACCCTCATCCAGAGCGCCATCCCGGGGCAGTGGAGACGGCTCTGGGACCAGCCCCGAGCCCAACAAACCCCAGAAACCTGTGCGCCTCGCTCTGCTCCTCTCAGAAACAGGAGGGGCGAGTTAGCTGGGAGAGCCAGCTTCTGAAGAGAAAGGGGGAATTTGGCTCCGTTTTGAACATTCTTGTCCACGATGGGCTGGAAAGCAGAACTTGTTTTACAGGTGGGAAACCAAGACCCAGAGACGGCTGGCGGCGGGGGGCAACCCAGACTGGGAGGCGTGTCTGGGACAGAGAAAGCAAGCGAGAGAGGAGAAGGGGCTGGCTCCGTGATCCCGGCCAAGGGCTCCACGTCTTGAAGGTTTGCCCAATAGCTCAAGGGGCCGAGCTTGCCACACGAGGACCACCGCGAGACACTTAGGATTGAGCACCCAGCATGTCCCAAAGCACTGGGGCTTTTTGTTTTTGTTTGGTTTGGTTTGGGAGATTGAACTCAAAGGCATTCTACCTCCAAGCTACACCCCCTGCCCTATCTTTTTTTTTTTTTTAAACAGAGTCTCACTAAATTGCAGAGGGCCTCGCTAAGTTGCTGAGGCTGGCCTTGAACCTGCAATCCTTCTGTCTCAGCCTCCCAAGCACTGGGACTGCACATGTGCACCATCACACCCGGCCCAAACGCACTGTTTTAAGGAACAAAAGAAATAATATCTATGATAAAATGCCCAGCACAATACTTGGAACACAGTAGATGTTTTAAAAAAAAGTGTCCTTTCAGGAGTCTCCGTGGCTTCCCGGGCCTGGGTGCTCTGGAACACTTTCTAAGTGAAGCCTGTAAAACCCTGCAGCGGGTCACACAGGTTCTCAAGAAAGATGTGTCCACGTCCCAACGCCTGGGGCCAGTGCGCGTGCGTGGCCTTCTTTGGAAAGGGGTCTCGGCAGAGGTGATTAAGGTAGGGGTCCTGGGCTGCTCCTGGATCGAAGCAGAGCCTGGATTGACAGGCTTCCCTGTAAGACACAGAAAAGAGCCAGGCGTGGTGGCACATGCCTGTAATCTCAGGAAGGTCCTCGGCAACTTGGCAAGACCCGGTTTCCAAATATGAAATTTAAAAAGGGATTGGGGATATAATCGCTAATCGCTGAGGCAGAATGCCCCTGGGTTCAATCCCTGGGTGGGAGGGAGAGGGAGAGAGAGAGAGAAAGAAAAAGAAGAAGAAGAAGAAGAAGAAGAAGAAGAAGAAGAAGAAGAAGGGGAGGAGGAGGAGGAGGAGGGGGAGGAGGAAGAAACCACAGGACAAGAGAAGCAACAACTTTAACACTTGCTGGAAGACAGATACTGCACTTGGAAATCTTCCAGTCTTTTTTTGTTTGTTTTGTGAAACAGGGCCTTGTTAAGTTACCATGTGCTGGCCTTGAACCCGAGATCCTCCTGTCTCAGCCTCCCAAGCACTGGGATTACATGTATGCGCCACCACACCCAGCTTCGTTCTTTCTTTTTTTGCAGTACTGGGGATTGAACCCAGGGGCATTCTACCTCTGAGCTACATCCCCAGCCCTATTTTATTTTTTAATTATTCTTTATTTTGAAACAGGGTCTCACTAAGTTGCACAGGGCCCCACTAAGTAACTGAGGCTGGCTGCAAACCTGTGACCCTCCTGTCTCAGCCTCCCAAGCACTGGAATTACAAGTGTGCACCACCATGCCCGCATGATGTCAACTGCATGAGTCACTGGACTCAGAGTCTGAAAGACTCTACCTGAAGCAGCAATTCTCAGCCAGCCCGGCCTGCTTTTATCAGAAACCCAGGCTGGGCCACCACTCTCGCCGTGCCTGGCCCCTGGTCTCGGATGCACCCCGGCACAGTCAGCGTGGGAGTCCCGCGTGCAGAGACAGCTTTCCGGAGGCGCAGTCCTCCGCCTGAGCTGAGCACAGCCTCACCTGGAGAGTTCAAAAACAATCCCTGCACCTGGCTGCACCTGGCCCACCATGACCGGCACCTGTGGGTGGGCCCAGGCATCAGCACCCTTCAAAGCACCCTAGACAGTCAACATGAACAGCTGAGATGAAACCTGTGTGCCACAGCGGCGCTGCCACAGCTGAGCCACCTGGGCACCTCACAAACGCACCGGCTGCGTCCTGCACGGACCTGAGGCTGCGCTTCCAACAGCTCCCAGGGGCCCACATGGCTGTCCTAACGTGCGGCTGAGCTGAGGAGGTGTGAGCCAGGGCTGTGGTTCCCAAAGTGCAGACAAAGAGCATCACCTGAAGTTCTCTTTTTGGTTTTTTTGTGTATATGTGTGTATGTGGTACTGGGGATGGAACCTGGGGACGTTCTACCTCCAAGCTATACCCCTAGCCCTTTCTTTTCTTTCTTTCTTTTGTTTTTTTTGTTGTTGTTTTGAAACAGGGTCTCACTAGGTTGTTGCGTGTCTAAGTGGCGGAGGCTGGTCTTGAACCTGCGATCCTCCTGTCTTGGCCTCCCAAGTGTTGGGGTTACAGGTGTGTGCCACCACGCCCAGCTTGAAACTGTCAAGAAATACAAATTCTTGGGGGACATCCCAGCCCCAGGAATTCAGAGGCGGGCCTTCGATGTGTGTTCTCATACACCCAGGCCGTCTGGATCCTGGCTCGCCTGTGGGAAGCACTGGCCGGGACCAGAAGGCGGCGGCAGCGGGGCCACACCTGTCCGGCTTCTGCCTGCGGCCGAGACACCAGGAAGCTCTCCCTGGGTTCCAGTGAACACCCCGATATTCTTGGGAAGCAGAGAGACAGTCTGTGTTGAGAAGGAGACAGTGTAACTGCTCCAAACCAGAACAACAACAACAACAAAAAAAAGGTGGAGGGAGGAGAGGTCTCCAACAAAGCCAGCAGCTTCATCTTGGCACAATGCTTGCCATGTTGACCCTGGCCCTGGGCTCCCTGCTGCTCCTAGGACGCACAGCGGGTCCCCAAAATCTGGTGGCAGAGACTCCTCATCATCTGACACGCTCCAGGCTTGCGTGCACTCCTGTCCAGGAGGCTCATTCTTTTGGGAATGGGAATCCATGCTCATACTTCATTTGTTCCCCAATCCTCTACGTGTTGTGGCGCAGTGCATACAGCCGGCGCTCAGCAAGTGCTCACAGGCTGAGTCTGAGGTTGGCCCGAGCTTCCCTGTCTGGGGGGCCTTGAGCACCGTAGGAACTCCGCCAATGTGGGCTTCTCGACAACAGGCCGCCTCCCACGAGGAAGGGCAGCGGCGGTGAGGACGCAGGTGATGAAAGGCTGCTGTGTCCCTGCTTGTCCTTCTGACGCTGTAGGGGATGCCACCCACTCAGCGGGGGTCCTCTGGTCACAACTGTCGCGGGTCACTAGAGCATGACCTCCCAGCGTTCACTCTGTTCAACACCACAATGTCCTTGTGTAAACGCCTGCCGTCTCTCAGGAGCCACAAACAACGAAGCCAAAAACAAAACGAATTGAAGGCGGGGCGCGGGGGGCGCATGCCTGGAATCCTGGCACTTGGGAGGCTGAGACCCGAGGATCGCAGATTCAAGGACAGCCTCAGCAACTGGGTGAGGCCCTCAGCAACTTAGCAAGACCCGGTTTCAAGATAAAAAATAAACACTTAGTACCACATACACACACACACACACACACACACACACACACACAAATCAGAACTATAACGGGATACTTTAAAAGAGAGGTCCAAAATGAGGCTGGCCCGCCGAGAGAAACACTTCCCCTCGCTGTCCACGCCCAAGTCTTGCGATTCATCGGACGCCTAAGTGACCGCGGTGTGGGACACTGCCGGACACTATCGCACTTATCGTACAGCTTGTTCGCCCCACAGACGTCCATGGGTGACCCCCACGTGCCCACAGCACTTTGGTTGCCGGTCACACAGCAGCGACCAGCCTGGACGCATCCCTCCCCGCCTGGGGCGCCCACCCCAGGCCACCATCGGACAGGCCTTCCTGGAACGTGGGAAGTCAACCTCTGTGCTGCCTGCCGTGGCGGCCAGTCACCCCAGGAGGCCACTGGGCACCTGAGACGGGGCCTGCGCAACCCAGGAGCTGACTCCTTTGATTTTACCTCCCTTTAACTAATTTAAACTTGAACACCCGGCGTGGCTCACGGGCCTTGGGTCGGGCAGGGTCGGTCTAGACGGTCATTTCACTGCTGCCGGTTTAAAGAGCAGGTGACCCAACGTCTGTTCTCTGGCTGCCGCAGGCACAGCCTCCCCGCGCCTCCTGGGGCTGTGCACCTGTCACGCCCCACACTGCAGAGCAACCGCAGGTCTTTCTGGTCCTACCCCAAGCCTGCCTGGGCGGCCCGGGCCGCTCCCTCCGCCCGCCAGGAGATGGCGCCGCACCCGGGAGGCGCTCCACTTCTTGGGCAAGGACCGACAGTATGGGGGCACCCCGAGGGGTGGCGCTTCCCGGAGCGTGGAGCCTACACACTGACGACGCGCAGGGCCGCGCGTGTGCGGGAGAGTCGGGGCCAGGTGGTCCCCGGAGACCTGGGGTCTGACCGGAGAGCGTCACCTGCGGGCGGGCGGGAACCCGAGCCGGCCCGGCGGCCCAGGCAGCGGGAGCGCTGTCCGAGGTGCTGAAGCGCCCGCCGGGCTCCTCTGCGCCAGGGCTTGAATCAAAGCCAGGCCCCCCACGCAGGCTGCACCAACTGCGGCCTCAAACCACACAAAACCGGGGGCAGCTGTGGCCCGCGAGGGTGTGGGGGGCGGGGGGAGCTGCCATGCAAAACGTACACCAGCCTCCTCTTGTACTCACAAACCTTAACGTCTTTTTTGTCATTTAAGGACATTAAAGAGCCTTACATACAAAACCACTAGCTCATGGTTGATAGCTGGTTGTATGGAGAGTTGAGGGGGCTTAGAGAAACGAGGGAAGAACCGCCGCCACCCCCCTCTCTCTCTCTGCAGCCCTCTCCTGCCTCTGGTCAGCGCGGGCCAAGGCTCCTGGCCTGCGGCTTCCTGGGGCGGCTCACCCTCGCTTCCTTGCAGCTCCCTCCCAGTGAAACAGCCGCGGGGTCTGGAGGGGGAATGCTCCTCACCGACTCTCTTTCCCAGCTATAATTGGCAACAAAAAACTAGTCATTTGCTTCTCCTTCTCGCTTCACTTTCGGAGTCTTTCGACACCCCAACCCCCAGGAGCTGAGAAAGAATCTCTGAGAAAATGCCTCTCGTCTCCGACGGCTGACGGCTCCCTTTTCTGTAGTTTCTGAAATGAGCTTCCCTTCTGGCAGAAGGTCTGCATCCGGGGACCTGCTTCCTCCTGGCCGGGGCATCTGCGTTTTTAAAAAACAGCACCTTTAGCCGGGCGTGGTGGCGCACGCTTGTAATCCCAGCATTTGGGAGGCTGAGACTGGAGGATCTGGGCTCGAGGCCAGCCTCAGCTACCTAGTGAGGCACTCCGCAACTTAGTGAGACTCGGTTTCAAAATAAAGAATAAAAAATAGGGCTGGGGGTATAGCTCAGAGGTAGAATGCCTCTGAGTTCAATCTCCAGTACTGCAAAAAAAAAAAAAAAAAAAAAAAAAAAAAAAAAACAGCACCTTTACCTCTCCACAGCTAAGCACCAGAAGTCAGCCCAGTGGACGAGGAGGTGGCCCTTCCCTTGACAAAGCACATAGGTACGTAATAAATGCAAGTGTAAGCTGGGCATGGTGGAGCAGGCCTGTCGTCTCCGTGCTTGGGAGGCTGAGACAGGAGGGTTGCAGGTTCGAGGACAGCCTCGGCAATTAGCAAAGCCCTCCGCAACTTAGGGAGACCCTGTCAAAACAAAACGGGGGTCTATCTCAGAGGTAGAACACCCCTGGATTCAACCCCTACTGCTCACCCCCCCCTCAAAAAAAAGTGAAACAAAATCAATGTGTGTTTAAAATGGAAGAGAAGCACACACACACCGTGGCCCATCACCTGAGCTCGGCACCCCCGGCAGAGAGCAGAGCTGGAGGGTGCACGTGGCTGTTTTGGGGGCCGGGGTGGAAAATGTCTCTGGGCGGCAGGCGCTTGGAGCGCGTGCGCAGGCGCAGGCGCCTGGGTGGATCTGAGTTCTGGCTGTGGGTGTGTGTGATTTGTGGGGGCTGAGGAATCTGGGCCGGTGAACGGGACCTGCGTACGAGGGGGAGAGGCCCGGGGCGGGGGATGACTCATCCCTGCCAGGGTGGGGGAGGGCTATTCCAAGAGGGGTAACTTTCCCGGGGGGGGGGGGATTCTGCGTCCACAACACCCACGAGGCACATTTACCTGTGCAGCAGAGTGCGGATCCTGGTTACGCCCACCGGAGACTTAGTTTACCGGCGTGTAGAATGGGGACGGTAGGAGAGTGACCTCCAGAGGGGTGAAGAGCCAAGCACCGCGGCCACACACCTGGCCTGCAGAGCGCCTGACATCGCCACTTGTTACTGCCTGCATGACGTCGTTGCCCTGCCTGGCTACTGGTTCTAGGAATGCCTGCTGTAAGAGACACCTGCGGTCTGTGGACGCTAATGATAATAAGGCATGCCCACTGTCCCCCCCCAGCACAGCCACCTGCTGCGACCCTCGGTTAATGACCCTCTTCCACTTTACGGCATGATCACCAACCCTTTAGAAAGATGAAGAAATAGGACTCAGAGAGGTGAGGTAACCTGCCCAAGGTCACGAAGTGGAGCGAGGGGCAGGGCCAGGAGTCAGGCCGGCTGGCAAACTCTCAGGAAGCGTGTGCCCCTGCCACCCCACGGCCCAGGCCTCTCATCAAGAACAAGGCCCGCCTGTGCCCGGGGGAGGCAGAGCCGGAGGAGGAGTTGGCAGAAGAGTCCCCAGCTGAAATGGATTCCATACCAATTCCAGCTAAATGTAGAATACATTTGCTGTTCCTGCATTATTCATGAAAATCGCCGTTTCCCCAAGTCAGCACTGGGCGTCGGGCTAAAGTTCAGAAGCTCTGCAGAGCCCGCATCCCCGCCTCCCGTGCAAAGGCAGAGGCGCACCAGTGGCGCTGGGACCGTTCTCTCCTGGGACTCCTTGCCACGGCCCACCAAGTGGAGGGAGAAGGCGTCCAGGCCCCTGGCCTACTCTGGCGGGCGGCCACACCCCACTGTGGATTGCAGACAGACAGACAGATGGCCCAGGTGCCTGACTTCCCAACAATCGCCCCGGTCCTCGGGAGAAGCCAGGACCTTGTTCAGATCAGTGGCCCCGGACACCTGGGCCTGATCATCCCGGGCCAGAAGGGTCAATTCAGTTTCCCTCGAGCCATGTTGCCAGCCAGGAGGGAGGGCAGGACCGAAGGGCTCTGTGCACCTGCCTGTGGGGTCCATGACAGAGCTGAGAACCACAGTCCTCTTGGAGACGGGGCTCCTCTCCAGCAGGCGAGGTGGGAGCAGGGGGTGGGGCCCATGCAGGGGCCTCTGCCACCCCAGAAGGGAGCGCTGAACCCAGACTCCCCTGGACTCCTTGCCTCGCCTGTAGAACAGGCAAGATCAACAGGACAGGCCAGGAACCGCGCCTGGGAATCGGACGCTGGTGGAGCTGGTCAGGTCCAGAAACCGTCTCGTGTCAACACGTCAGACCCTGAGCTCACAGCTGGCCACAGCTCCCGACCCTCCTCCATCCCTGCAGAATCCCCACGCAGTCACGCCCTTCTGCCCAAACAGAAGCTCCGTGAGGGCAGCAGACTTTCACTCCCGAGCCTCCTCCGGCACCTGGTCACAGCCAGTGCTCAATAAACAGCTCTTCAGTGAAGGAAAGGCTTCCTCAGGCCACTAGAGAGAGAGAGCCGGGCAAGCTGGGTGCATGACCTCACCCCCCAATATTCCTGGGAGTTCCACAGAGGTGAGGCGGGGCCAGGACCCTCTCCTCCCCACGCACCCATGAGAGCCTGGCTTGTGCACAGCCACCCAGCAGCTTCTCTGCAGGAAACACGCACCGTTTGGAGTCCCTCTGGAGGGCAGTTTTGCAGGGCACTCTATCCAGAGCCCTGGGGGGGGGGGGGCGGTGACAACTGCCCTGGACTCCCAAGGAGCCCAGCTGGGAACGCCAAGATGCTCACCGCCCTCCTCAGCCACCCACAACTGCTGCCCGAGTCTGGCCATGCCTGCGTGTACAAGCATGCGCGCGCACGCACACACACACACACGCAGGCCCACGCCTGGGACCAGGGACCGAGGGAGGGCCGGCTGCTCCTTCCAGGCCCTCAGGGACCCAGGGTCAGGGCAACTCTCCAGCCTGCTCCTTGAGAACAGCAGCGGCAGCACCGCACGGCCCCTGGGACCAGGCTGGGCACAGAGGCGACAGGCAGGCGCGTTATATAATTAACTGCCCAGACTCCGCCTCCTCTTCGGGTAATAACGAACCCTGCCTTTCAGTTGCATAAGCCAAAATAATAATTACTCTCCAGCCTCCTGTCACTCCTCGGGATGTGGCCGGGGGGAGTGGGGGGTGGGGGCAGGTGCTCTTCTTCCCGAACCTGAGACCACACGCACACTCCTGATTTTTTATTCCGGGCAGAAGCACGAGTCATTGCCCAGGCACCCAGGCCTGAAAAATAACCGAGCCACCCAGAGGGAGGGCGCTCAGAAGCCACCTCAGGGAAGAGCTCTGGGTGGGGGAGGGGCGCGTGCAACCCCGGTTTGTTTGGGGTCTGGCTTCCGGGGCCGTTACTGTCACTGCTCCCGGCTCCTCCGATGCAGCGGGGAGTGGGTACCTGGGTGTCCAGGTGCGGGGGGCGGAGGGGGGGGGCAGCTGCCAAGCCAGCCGAGGCTTCCTGCACAGAAACCACCTCCCTGGCAGCAAAGCACACTGGCTCTGCCCGAACGTGGTGGCATCTTAGAAGCAAGCACAGAGGGACGCCCGGAACTAACGGTAGACATGGTTCCGCCACTGAAAGGCGAGATTTCTGGGCTTTCGCTAAACAGATGGGCCGCCCGCCCTCCCTCCGGCAGCCTGCCTCCCCAGCGCTGAGCCCCTGTCCAACCGCTTAGAAGTTTACTGCCGTGCTGTTTGGGTTTCGCTTGGCAGCCCCCGCCTCTGGCGCTCCCAAGCTCCCTCTCCATTGGCTTGAGTTGATTCAGGACTGAGGGAGGCCCTGGGCACCGCAGGAAAACAAGAAGCCAGGCTGGCGCCTGACTCTGGGGGCGCCAGGGGCACAGCACCAAGGGCGAGGAGGGGGTCCTCTGCAGCCCCCGTGCCCTCGGTGGGTCCCAGAGGTGGCCCCAGTCCAGCCTGGCCTTTCCGGCAAGTCTCTGGCCTGCTCTTGGGTGATGCACTTGGACTGGGCTCAGCGCAGCAGCCCCAGGCCTGGCTCTGCTACTGGACAGCCCCCAACACCCTTCTGCTGGCACCGGGACACTGTCCCCCACCGGGCCCGGGGCAACCTGTAGCCAGGGGCCACCGGAGCCTCTGGGGAACCCAGAAAAAGCCCCCAGTGCCCATGGCCCAACAGGAGGGAGAGGCTCAACTTCCCTGGAGATGAGCTGAAAGGCCAAGCTTGGGGAGGGCCCCTCCTCGCCCCAGCTCGAGCTCGAGCTCGCAGGCACCTACCTCCATCCGAGTAGGTCTCCGTGCCGTAGCCGTCCTGCAGCCCGTTGCTCCAGGTCCCTTCGTATTTGGCCCCGTGGCCCGTGCACTCCCGCACCCCGTAGCGCCCCTTGAATCCGTGGGTCCACTCGCCCTTGTACACCCACTTCCCCTTGCTCTCCAGGCCGATGCCGTGGCGCTTGCCCTGCGCCCAGGTGCCCTGGTACGTGTTGCCGCTGGGCCAGGTGTAGACGCCCAGCACCTCGAAGCCGTGGCTCCAGGAGCCGGTGTATTCGCCTTGGCCCTTGGGGCCGGTGCAGACGCCATGGCCGTGCGCCTTGCCGTCCTCCCAGCCTCCGCAGTAGGACCCTCCATCGTCAAAATTAAACCTACCCCCACTGGACATGCATGTAACGCGCTTTGCGAATCCAGCAAGCGGTGAAAAAAAAAAAAGAAAAAGAAAAAGAAAAAGAAAAAAAAAAAAACACCAACACACAGACACACACGCAGGCGACCCGAAGCCCGGAGTCTCGCTCGGCTGGCTGGCTGGCTGGCTGGCTTTTTGTTTGGGTTCGCTTCGCTCCGCTCCGGCAGGAGGCCGACGGCGAGCAGCGCGGCCCCGGGGAGGCGGCCGCGGCGCGGGCTGGGCTGGGAGTCAACGGGGGCGAGAATCCCCGTTCAGCTGCGCCGCGGAGCCCGGCCAGCGTCTCGCGCTCCCGCTGGAGACAGGACCGGCGGCGGCGGCGGCGGCGGCGGCGGGGGAGGGGCGGGGGGGGCCGCGGCGCGGCTGGTGCCCGCGGCTGCACCTCGGGGCCTCGGCGCCCGGCTCAGGCCCGGGCCGCAGCCCCCCGCCCGCCGCGGCCGCGCTCAGGGCGCACGAGGGCGGCGGGCGGCGCGGGCGGGGGCAGCATGGCGCGGCCGCGGGCGCCGGCGGCGGCGGCAGCAGCAATGCGGCGGGCTCGGGCTCGGCTCGGCTCGGGCTGGGCTCGGGCTCGGCGGCGGCGGCGTGCGCTCCGGGCAGGCGAGGCGCGCGCCCGCCCCCGGCCCGGCCGAGGACGCGCGCGGGGACCCCGGCGCCCCGCCCCCGCCGCCCGCCCGCCCGCCCAGGTCTGGCCTGCCAACGGGGGTCCAGAGGGCCGCCCCGGCCCCCGGCCCGGGACTCGGAGGGAAGGGACAGGAACTGCGTAATGGGAAGGTGGCCAGCACCGGGGCGCGCTCGGCCACCTCCCGGGGACCCGGGCAGCCCCCAGCCCCGTCCGCGCCCTGCCCGGCCGCCCGCCCCGACTTGATGCTTGGAGAGGCGCTCTGCAAACCACAGGTGGGTTTGTTTGTTTGTTTTTTCCCCCTATGACAAATGACCCATCCTTCTCCCTCTGGGGGCCGCTGGGGGCCGAGTGGGGGGGAAGGGCGCGCACCTCGGAACACATAGATGTGGTGAATGCTTCTCCCACCTACACATACTAAATTAAGTGAAAGTCAGACCACAGTAATATCGTGGAGCAAAACCCCCCAAATCCCGTGGGCCCCGCCAACAGGTAGCCCCCCCACACACACACACACACTCTCTCTAGAAGCGGTGGGGAGCTGGGGGAGCAAAGAGGGTTGGGCGCTCTGGGTCACTAGGTCTCTCTCCACAAACGCTCACACCTCCCCGCCCCCCAGGAGGTGGTGTCCTGTTCTCCGATCTGGGATCTTGATTTAAAACGTGTTTCCTGGACCATAAATCCGCAGGCAGAAGCCGGGCATCCCCAGCTCTCTGGGAACAGGCCTGTGGCGATGGCAGAAGCTGTGCAGTGGGCAGCGACTACAGGTCAGTGACAGGCCACCTGGCTCATGGGCCTGAGACTCAGGACAGGGATTGTGCCTCTGGTTAGCAGGAGCCCTGCACACACCTTCCAGCTGGAGAATCACCTTTGGCCAACATCCTTTGCAGGAAGATCCTCCTCTAGAGTTCAACCTCAACCTCTTGCCTTGGGCACAAAACCCCTTCCCTAAAAGCCCAGAGAGGGAAGGGTGGTGGCCCCCATCCCAGCCCCAGGGACATCAGAGGAGCTTCCGCTTCTGTTTTGTGCAGTTGTGGTGACTGGACACCTTTCAAGTACTGTCTCAAGTTCCTCTGAATGCCCACAGGTAGCCTTGCCAGGTCCAGGACATTTTGGGCTAGGTTGGAAGTTGCCCTCAAAGCACCTGGGGCTCCTTACCTCTCACCCTGGGGGTGCACCGACGCTTGTGCCCCACCCCCCGGCCTGGCCAATACTTGGTGTTCACCAGACTTCTTTTGTCTTAATTCATTTTGTCAATCTCAGTAGGTATGAAATAGCATCTCGGGGCTGTTTGGTGTCAATGAGAAATTATGTATTGAGAATAAAAGGCCAAAGGGCCTCAAGACTTATTCTCAAAAGATTTAGGTTCAAGCCAGGCGTGGTGGCACATGCTTGTAATCCCAGTACGTGGGAGGCTGAGACAGGAGGATCTGGGTTCACGGCCAGTCTCAGCTACTTAGTGAGGCCCTCTGCCACTTAATGAGACCCTATTTCAAAGTAAAGCATAAAAAATAGGGCTGGGGTGTAGCTTAAAGGTAGAATGTCCTTGGGTTCAATCCCCAGTACCACACACACACACAAAAGATTTAGGTTCAGATCCTGCCTGCTGTGTGGCTTTGGGCAGCCACGGAATGTCTCTGAGTTCAGTTTTCTCATCTACAAGGTGGGAATAGTAACAGTCACCATAGGGTTGCCCTGAGAATTCAAGGAGCAGGCACCAGGCATCCAGCACCCAGGGAGGGCTTGGGGAGTGGAATGTGGGGATGTTAGTAGGAGGCCATGGATTCCTGCCTGGGGTGCCCCACCCTCAGCCTGCTCCCCGAGACACGGTTGAGATAAACATTGCCGTCACCCTTTGTACATGCAACACTTTCTTCCTTCCATTTTATTTCCAACCCTTTTTTTTGCTGATTCGGCAACCCTTCCTCGCACAAGCAGTGAATCGCAACCGAGCTCCTGTTGGAAAATGGTGACCGGTTCCAGGCAATTACTGGCCAGCATCTTCTCCCCGCGGCCGGTGCGTCCCCTTCCCCCTTGCAGCTCCTCCCCCCTGTCCTGTGGTCAGAGCGACCCCAGCAGCGACAGACTCTATTCTCTGGAGCGCAGCTACCAGAGACGTGTGTGCAATTTGGAAATCGTTCTCCCATAAAACAGGGCTGACAGTATCGATTTCATTTTGGAGAAAATTCTCCAAGGCTATAAACACAGAACCACCCAGCAATTTAAAAACAAACACCAGAGCAAGGAAAAAATGACAACAGCGGCTATGCCTGCACGCAGCAGAATTCCGTGGCTCTGTGAGCCGGGGGCTGCGATGGCACCTCTCAGCCTCACCTCCTGCACACCCAGGTTGTGTGTGATGATTCTCTCCTTTCTGTAAACCCAGCCACCTGGGGAGGCGCCATGCAGGTCTAAGCCCTCGGCTCTTCAGCCTTCCAACCTACGGACCCCTGGCATCGGTGTCCACCCTTGCTGGTCTGGAAGCCTTCTGCTTGCAGTGCAGGGCGGGGGGCTCCCTGGCTCTTCTGTCTAAAGCATGCCCCACTTCTCCCTCCTCCTAGGCTGTTTGTCTCCTTCAAAGAACTTTGCCCCCACTGCAGTTACGTGTGTTCACCGTGTTGGGACATGGTGGATTGTGGCGAGGCTGGGTCTCCCGTTCCACACTCTCTCCTTCCCTCTGATGTTGGCACCTCTCCCTCTAAGATGTGGGCTCCACCTTCCCTCCTTTGAAGGTGGGAAGGCTGGCCCCTGAGTACCACAGAAGTGACACAATATGGCCTCAAAGGTCAGCTCAGAAGCAGCAGTACAGCTTCTGCCTTACACTCTTGGTGTACTCACGCTTGGAAGAGTCACCATGCTGTAAGGAAGCTCAAGTGTATGGGTTGGACAGGCCAACTGAGAGGGGGCTGCGGCTCACTGCACCACAGGACTCCCAGGCACCAGCCAGCGCCCTCAAAGAACCATGGGTGTGCCGGATGTGGTGACATTCACTTGATATCTCAGTATTTGGGAGGCTGAGGCAGGAGAATTACAGGTTCGCAGCTGGCCTCAGCTATTTAGTGAGACCTTGTTTCAAAAAATAAAGAATAAGCCAAGCATGGCAGCGCATGCTTGTGATACCAGTACTTAGGAGGCTGAGACTGGAGGATCTGGATTCATGGCCAGCCTCAGCTACTTAGTGAGGCCCTCTGCAACTTAGTGAGACCCTGTTTCAAAATAAAGAATAAAAAATAGGACTGGGGGTGTAGCTTAGAGGTAGAATGCCCCTGGGTTCAATCCACAGTACTACAAAAAAAAGAAAGAAAGAAAGAATAAAGAATAGGGATGGTGCTGTAGCTCAGAGGTAGAATGCCTCTGGATTCAATCCCCAGGACTGCAAAAGAAAAAGAAAAACAAAACCCACACACATGTGCCATCTTGAGACTAGATCCTCCAGCCCCAGGCAGCCACCCTTGCTCAGAGAGCCCTCTGTCACATCTTGTCATGATTTTAGTAGTTTCTGAACAAAATCATTATTGTTGTTTGAAACCAGGGACCATGCAAACATTTGGCCTGGAAGCCAAATCTGGCCCACTGCCTGTTTGTATAAATAAAGTTTTATTGGAGCACTGTGCCCATCCACCTATGGGGGTGTATAGTAACTTTCACATTATGACAGCAGAGTTGAATAGTTGCAACAGACACCAGATAGCCCATAAAGCCTGAAATATTTACCTCCTTGTTCTTTACAGAAAGAGTTTTCCAAACCCTTTGTGTTGCTCTGCCAGGGCTACAGTCACAAAGTACTGCAGACTGGGGCCTTGGACAACAGACTTTTTTT